>JAVFBZ010181505.1:3373-15321 GCA_032466195.1 Katharina tunicata
CCCTCATTCAGTTTACTTCAAGGCCAATCTTCTTCCTGCTGTGTTGATCATGTATGGGTCACCCACAGATTAAATTATTATATATTATTTAAGGTTCAAGACACCTTCAATTATATAAACAATGTCATCTATAATAAATAAATCTTATGAAACAAGCTGTTTTTGTTTTGTGTTTATTGTAGTTTATATACACACATTTAAACGCCAAGCAGAAAATCATACCAACCAAAATAAATACATTGAACTACTTCCAAATAATATGCCCAGTCAAAGATAGGAAGTTATTAATAACATAGTGTTCATATAGAAATGTAAGACATGAACATAATATTTAATCTTTTTTAATTACTTTTTATTTAATACATGCAATACCATATCGAAATGTTCTAGACATCCGATCAATCATTAAGTATCTGTGGGTATTTGGTACTGAAATAGAACTCCACATTCAACTACCTTACTGATGCTGTTACACATAAATTTTTATTGATTGGTGTTTAACAACGTGCTCAAGGGTATTTCACTTATATGACGGCGCTGTGTTCCAACAGTAGGCAGCAACTCTTAAAACATCCACAAAATATGTAGTCATTTTAGTGGTTTTGCTATTCGAAAGATAATGTTCCCCCCAGTGCTACATATAAGTATGACACTGAATATAATCTGGAAATAACTACCCTTAGCCAGATGGCTATACAGAAATAAGATTACCTTCTGTGCTCTGAGCTAAGGGGCATTGGAAAGCCTATTTCTTCTGGTACCCTGTTTTTTGGTGAAATCAGTATTGCAAGTGTCATTTAGGGTACGAACTACTTTCCTACACCCAATGGAAAGAAGCATATGAGAGAATTAACCTAAAGTATTGCTTAAAAACCGAAATCAAACAAACATACATAATAGAAAACTTTGTTTTTGAAGAGTAACAAACCAATTATCATCTGGGCAACACTGGTGTAGGTCAAATGTAAATCAATACCCTCTAATTAATTGATTATTTTGTGCTCAATTTCCTAATCGTTTTTTTTTCTTCTTCTGACTTTAAATGTAGGTTCACTTATGACTAGGTTATAAAATAAACAAATAATTAAAACAGAAGCATTCATCATCACTCAGTCACACTTAATATTCATGTACATTTCCCTGATTGACAAGCCATTTAAGGTGGTCTGACCACCTTAGTTAGAAGAGATTGAAATCATGTACAGGTATGCGTATTTACAGGAGTTATGACATGAACAAATGTACAACTTACATTCAATCAAATAATGCAATATATAGTGTGCATAAATACTGAGCACCAAATAAATGGACAGCAACAGTGATGTGATGAATTTCAAAGAAAGGTGATCCTTTTTACAGCAGTTACAATATATTACATATTGGCTCCACCCAACATGTTGATTCTAAATCTGGAGGTCAATCACCCTTTTTCTTGGATAAACTTTAAATATAATCTACATATAAGTGTCAAACATCTTCCCTCCTGGGGATAATTTATTTATTTCATACATCTACGTATAACACAATCACTAGTTCTCTGTGTATGAAACAGCAACTTTGATTTAGATAGATTCCTAAGGGCAAACAAATCTAGACTAAATTTGCCACCTGATTGTCTCCCTTGTGCTACAAACACCTGAACACACTTGCACTAGTCATTAAAGAGCAGATCTTCGTCGTGGTCATTATCCAGAAGGTTTGCTGCCTCATCAATCAGAATACCCTGCATTTTACGTTCTAAAGCCAATGCTTCTTTCTCAGCCCGAACTTTTTTCTTCTTCTCTTGGACTTTCTTTAACCTGCAGAAGAAATTTGCTTTATTTAGAGTGACCTCTTTTTGTACAATACAGTGAAAAGTATGATGATGGCAACACAGAGCAGATACATTTGTTCAAAAGAGTTAAAGTTGCCATCTCCTTATGGAGAGTAAGTTACTTCCATTCTTACAGATGCACGTGAGAGATCCTGAGAATACATATCGGAAGTACACTATCTTCTTGAAGATGCACACCATTGAAAACCTACTCTCATAGTACTTCACAGCTTTGACACCTACTGCATTGGACTGTTCGTATATCTCCAACATTAGAGGTGTGCAAGTCATACCGTGGTTAAATAGACACGATACTGTTAGGCCTCAATTCCTACCTGTTTCAGGAGTTGTTGCTATAATGCACACGCTGGAGTGATCGATTAAAAAAAGTAGCTAATGACTGGCTGATCTCTCATAACTTCATAACTGTAAGCCTTTTGGTTAGTTAACAAAGCCATAAACTACCTCTCGTGGGACAGATCAAAAGTGAACTGAAGTAGAGACACATATGCCATATCACAGGAGAGTAGTATAGTATATTATGGATACACACCTATAGAATTCTTCTCGCTCTCTCTCGTCCAACTCTGTTGTGATGTAAGACAGGGTTCTCTCAATCCGTGGGATAATCACTGCAACAACAAGGCAGATATGCCACATTTATAATCAAGTCAGCATGTTTTAACCATCAGAACGATTCAGGATTCAGCTATTTAACTTCAGAGGCACCTAATATTTAGAATAAATTTATTAATATACAACCATGTAGTAACTTCAATAAATCTCTGGTTTAAAGGGTTGGTATATACAGAAATGAACCACGATTCGGTCCAAAAGGCCCTAGTTAAAATATAAGATATAATATGCAGGACAGCTGATTAATATGGTAGTTTCTGAACGGACTGGCATACTAACCGTGCTCAATAGCATTGACTCTTCTATTCGTGATTTTTATAACTTCATCTAAGGTGACGAAGGAGGTCTGGAGAGAAGCTAATTCCACCAGTAACTGTACAGCTCTTTGGTAATTCTTCTTCAGTTTGTCTATTTGTTGTCCTCCTCTCGATAACCCTGTTAACTCATAACCTAGAACACAACAGCAAACCATGAAGAGAAACAAAGATCCAGCTTGTTACACCCAGAAATACATTATATTACATCAACCTGAAGAAATGGAAAACCTTAAATCTAGCATTTAATATATGTACATTTTCTCGACAATTTGTAATGACATGAGCCAGAATCGATAGACACTGGTCACATAGCATATTCCAGGTTGTCCATTAGAGTCACAGTATTATATTTAATGCTTTCCTGCTTGCCAGGAGCAAGAAAATACCAACACAGTCTATTGGGCAAATGAAATGAAAACATGGAAGTTGTTTAATTCTTGTAAAAGTGTAAAAAATGTGCCAAGTTTACAGTTAATGTCTGAGTTTGTTTTCAAGCTATCATGTTAACAACACATGTATACAAAGGTTCAAATATTGTAAAATATGCAATAATTTAATAATATAACAAATATTGTTGTGCAGAATTAGTTGGAATGCAATCACATCCACTTTCTTAACGAAACCACATTCCAAATTTAAAGTTTATCTGTCAATTTATTTTCAAGTTATTGTATACACAACAAATACATAGGTGAATATTGTAAGATACACAATACACATATTGATACTCGAATTTTGGGGAACATCTTAACAGGAGAAAGCTACATTCCGAGTTTGAAGTCATCATTGAATTTGTTTTCAAGTTATCGTGATCACAACGCATACAGGCCTGAATATTGTTAAATAGGCATTGGAAGTCATATTGGTATGCGGAATTTGGTGGAATGCAATCCTATCCTAGGTGTGACTGTGAGCTACAGGAAGCTACATTTTAAGATTGAAGCTGACGGGTGGAATGCAATCACATCCTTTTTATTAACCGGAGGAAGATCCATTAATTTGAAGATATCCTGTTTATTTGTTTTCAAGCTGTGTTCACAAAATATACAGGTCTGAATATTATAAGATACACAATGGCGGCCATAATGGACTGCAGAATTTGGTGAAATGTAATCCATCTTAATATTAGAAGGAAGCTACATTCAAAGTTAAAAGTTAATCTGTGGAATTAGTTCCAAATTAATGTGTACATGTATTTACAAGTCTGAATATTGTAAAATACGCAATGGGCTTATGGCAGCCATATTGATAAGCGGAATCATGCAATCCCATTTGCTTCTTTACGTCTTGAAGTTAATCAGTTAATTTTTTTTTTAAGTTATCACGTCCACAAGGTTCTTGTTACGGACAGACGGACGAAAAGATGGACAGTAGCATTTCGAATTCCCCCTCCCACTATTGTGGCCAGAGACAGGTAAAGCAGTTGACCAGAAGTTCACTTACTATCCGATCCATCCAGGTAATGTTCAAACACAGGTAATGTTACACCTGGGGAAAGAAACAATTAATTCAATATAAAGAAAACTTCTAAAAAGGAAAATGTTGAATAGAGGTACTGTCAGGAAATTGATAATAGATTCATTTGTCTAGCAACTTACAAGCTGACAAAAAAAAGAAAGTAGTTCATTTATAAATACAAATTAAAAATTAATAAGAGTATAAAATCGTTCATAGAATGTGTTCTTTATTGATTTGTTTGATTTGGGTTTTTACGCCCTACTTAAGGTTATTTCACTCATATGATGGTGTGCCAGCCCAACAGGTGAAGGAAACCACCCTCAGCGACACAGGCAACAGACAAGGATGTCACAAACACGGAAGTCACAGGGCTCCACAACAAATTGGCTTCCTGATGCCCATTAGCTTAAAGAGTACCAGGGCTCCATCAACCAATCACATCAAACTAGAGAAATCAAAACACTAAACAATGATGGTTTGAATCATACCTGCCACATTTTCTTTCTTTGATCTGATTTTTATTTGAGCTTTAGTTACATTTTGTAATACCATATGGTTGAAATCCCCAGTTGTGAATTTCGCTTCAGCCAATGAAAATGAAGCCTCTTTCATGACCTCCCCCATCATAACTTTGGTCTGAAATATAGAACGATTTATTTAAATTCGGCTAAAATGGTTTCACCTTGAAGGTGGCTAAAATGGATCCACCTTATCCACGGCTGAGATGGATCTACATGATCAGTGACTGAGGTCAATCTACATGATCAGTGGCTGAAATGGATTTACATGATCAATGACTGAGGTGGATCTACCTAGTCAGTGGGTGAGATGCATCCACCAGTGACCTGTGAAGTGACTGAGATGGATCCATCTTATCCATGGCTGAGATAGATCCACCTTACCAGCTTGTGAGATCGATCCACATTATCAGGGGATGAGATCGATCAACATAATTATTGACATAGATGGATCCAATTGGGCAGTGACTGTGGGATCCTCCTTAACAGTGGCGGAGATGGATCCACCTGGGCAGTGACTGTGGGATCCTCCTTATCAGGGGCGGAGATTGATCCACCTGGGCAGTGATTGAGGGATCCTCCTTATCAGTGGCGGAGATGGATCCACCTGGGCAGTGATTGAGATGGATCCACCTTATCAGTGACTGAGATGATACAACCTTAACAGTGGGTGAGATGGATCCACAGGATACGTGACTGAGATGGATTCAAATAATGAGTGGGTGGCTCAGATCAATCCACCTAATCAGTGGCTTAGATAGATCCACCCTATCAGCAAATGAGATAAATACACATGATTAGCGATGGAGATGGATCCACATAATCAGTGACTGAGATGGATCCACATGATTAGTGACTAATATGGACCCACCTAATCAGTGGGTAAGCTGGATCCACTTTATCACTGGGTCAAATCGATTAAAATAATCAGTGACATAGATGGCTCCACCAGGGCAGTCAGTGACAGATGGATCCACCTTTTCAGTATGTGAGATTTATCTACATGATCGATGATAGATGGATCCACCTGGTCAGTGACAGATGGATCCGCAGTATCAATGGATTAGATAGATCTACATTATTAGTGGGTGAGATGAATATTAGTGCATGAGATGGATCCACCTTATCAGTGAAAGATCCTAAAAATCACTATAATATTATCATAGAAATATCCATTTTGATCGTTTCATGCATAGTTCATAGTCTTATTACATACTAATATCATTTTTTAAGTAAAACAAATACCTCAATAATTTTTTTCAGAATTTGCCTGAATCTCAGAGTTAATGCATCAGCTTTCTTTTTCAACAGACTGTGGCCTTTCTGAGCCCCCTTGAGTCGACTCTTCATGATAGCCATGGCCCTGAAACAAACAATTCATTATCATTAAAAATGCTTTTTTCTCTTATACATTTGAACATTTTTGTTACACTCATTTCAATCCTTGACCTTTCTTTTGTACTCATAAAGTATCATTTTGGCCTAACATGTTAGTGTTGGCTGTTTTCAAGCATTTTGCAATTACATTGGCTAGTGAGGATACATATATGTTTTTATTTATGGCTGACTGTAAAAGTCAATTTAACATGGAACTGGCATGCAAACGTGGTGTACCACCCTAACAGTTTGTTTGTTTGATTGGTGTTTAACGTCATACTCAAGAGTATTTCACCTATATGACGACTAATGACATATATGACTTTCACTCAATTTTTCTTTATCGGTGTATGGTGGAAAATCGGGGAGAAACCTCATAAAAACCACCCCACGAACTCCACAGCCACCGTTAAACTCTAAACATGCTGAGTTGAGGAATTATTACTTCCTAAACCCAACACTTCAGTGGTCAGTTTTAAATATTTGAAGACAAAGTTGACAAAAAGCCTTATGGGTTGATTTCTGACCTTGGTTTATTGCATCATATTCATACATCATCAAAAAAGCCAAAGGCTATAACTATAAGCTACTCAGACGCAATGGTACATCATTATTATGCAATAGTAAAGTCTGATTTATTATGCTCATTTTATGTGAGCCGAGTTATAGGTTTAATTTGTATTCTTTGAGTTTAACTCCATCTTCTACTTAGAGGCTCCAGTGCCCTGTTAGCTAAGGGTTATTAAGTATGGCTTAAAACCCAAACAAACAAAATAACCATAAAATTTATGGTTTATTAAGTGGATTTATCCCACTGTGTTAAGACTTTAATTCACTTGTAACACATGCACTTGAAGCAATATGTCCATTAGACGCTGCCTTTAAGAACTATTATGCCCTATAGAAAAAGCAAGGTTTTAAACAGCATTTTTGCCTAACAGCCCAATTCAACCAAATAAAAGCACTATCGCTCTGTCAGTTAACCTGATATCTTCTTCAGTCCTCATGCATTTTAAACCTTGAAGCACATTTTTGTTTGGAAAATATCTACTTTCGTACATCCATCCAGCATAGTAGACTTGCACTATGTTTCATCGCCAATCAATTGCTCGTCTCACTGGTGACCTAAAATTAGGGCCAATAATTATTGGTTTATTGGCACTGCTAAATATACACCAGCTGATAGAGCTGTTAGGATTTTGGCTGCAAACGGAAACCCTCTACGCAGAGTTCAAGTAAAGTAAATGTACTGTTGAACATGGGGAGAGTCTGCTACGCTGGTGGGATGTTCGAAGAGATATTTTCTGTGACCACCTCTGAAAATGGGTGAGCATTCATGGGGACTAAGAAAGAAAGGAGGTAAACTGATAGAGTGATATTGCCTTTATTGTGTTGAATTGGACAGTTAGGCAATGATGTGTTATGTATAACAGTTCATAATGCTTCGAGTGCCTGTGGTTCTAAGAAAACAGAAAGCTTCCATTAAACGTCAGAAATGTATACATTATTAACGAAACATTTTGGCAGTATAAATTGTCAGTGATTTAGTCGCATAACTTACATCCTTGATGGAAAAACATTTAGTCGATCTTTTCCGGACATTTTGCAAATTTTACTATTTTTCACAAAATGAATGTCAAATGCCTCCGCTGACGGGTTTGCAAAATGTTGTCACATGACTTCCATCGCTGACATAAAATAATAATATGGATTAGTTTTGTCTGGCAGGTAAATCTAAATTTTGACTTGCATTTCGTTACAGTCTGAGAAAAAGCGGATTTTGTCATTCATAAGCAATGCTAATTCAGTCATGCGACTCTTAATTTATGTTTATAAACTTTAATAAATCGACTTCTTCTTAGCTCAGAGAGCACCAGGGCACCCGCAAACTTGAGAGATTTGGAAGAAAACCAATCTTGATCAATCCGATCTTGTCTTGATCTTAACTTAACAAGTCACCACAGGAGCTAGGTAACTTAAGTTCCCCCGTTGGAAACATATTCAGTAAAATATAAATATCATCATATACAGCAAAATGCAACAACTATTTATATCAGTGTAAAATACTGCGAAGTGAGTAACTCGCTGTAAACAGTGACGGCTGAGCAGAATGCTTGTTGAATGAAGAAGGCCTCCATGCAAGGGAGACAAACTTGAGCAGGTGCGCCCGACATCGGCTGATTATAATAGTTACTACCGTTAAAAAATAAAGTTTAATTTATCAGAAAGTAGGTCATGCAATTATCTCCAAAAAATTTCGGCTAAAACGTTATGTTGGCTCTCTTATAAAATGAACTAATGGACTATAAAAAATGGAGTTTCATCTCATGTTTATAACATGGTTTCAATTTCCAGCCTTATTGGTTCTATAAATAGAATGTACTTTATGATCCTTTGGAAACAACCCTTATTTTGGTCTGAACATCTGATTTTAAAGCGCTAACGGTGTGCGACGGCGGCGTATCAAAAATCGAACTCCATTAAAAGTTTCGTGCCGTTGTGATTTAAATTTACATTTTAAAACATATATAGGGCTATAATTAGCCCTCTTCCCCCAACCAAGAACAAAATTAGTAAAAGAAGAACAAGATGCGTAACTTGGGACACAGTTCCTGGTCGAAAAAACAAGTATAGTTTAAATTTAAAATTGACCACATTTTGTTGTTATTCTGGAAATTAAAATTTATTTGCCTTGATTATTTTTTTTTTTTACCGTATATTCGAAAATAAGATTTTAACAAACTTCCAAAGTCCATATTTTTTATTCAACTCAACAGGCAAAATAGTCGATAAAGAATTTTTATATATAGTTCTAGCAAATAGTCAAACTTGAATAGATTCGGAAGCGGAATTGTAGTAAATATATTTTTTCCGCTATTAATGGCCTTACTGATTGATAAAGTAGAACACAAAATGTAAATTTATGTAAAATAGTTATTATACCTATGGTATTAGAGATATAACCTTAAATCTACAAAATATGTTTTAAAAATGAATAAAATGTCCATTCCGGTTTTGAAGAATTTTTACAAATACAAAGATGGAAACCAAAGTTGTACCTGGTTTGCTTCGGGTTGGCGAAACTCACAAAAGGCCCCGTTTTATTCCCTTGGATGGAAATGAAAAGGTTGTTATTAGATGAATGGTGTTTATTTTTTTGCTTTCCTATTGTTGTCAAAATTTTTATTTATTTCGTTTTGAGACATTTTGATGTGAGACGACAAACAAACGCTGTCGTTCATTTTTACAAACCTCCAGAGTCACTCACCCTCTGGCTAAGGCCCTTAGGAAGGGCAGTACGTTTCTAGATTATATTCATGTTGTCATTCTTAGCACTGGAGGAAAATGGTCTTACCAACAGTGATAACAATTAATTGACTTCACATTTTATGGTTATGATAGTCTCTGTCTACCGTTGGAATACGCCGCCGTCATATTAGTGAAATACCCTTGAGCACGGCATTAAATACTAATCAATCAATCAATCCAGAGGCACTCGAGGCAATGTGCCTAATTACTGCTGGATTGTTGGATTATACTAGCTGTCTTTAAGTTCACAGCATTTATCACCAATCGATTAATCCACATTTTAAATGCTGTCATTGAGCGAGCTGGACATTTCCCATGTATGATTTCACTTCATTGGACAAGTGAAAACGGATTTATATACGCATAAATGAAAAATTGCCGATTTCTTATCCAGTAATACTAAAGTTTTATATTATTATTGAATACATGATAGACAATTTTTTTCTGATTGTAGGTGACTGTTGGTCGGTCTATGGATGTGACAGTATGTCTGTTTAGTAACATGATATCTAGATGTCATGCTATCTTCAGCAGGCTTGAGGACGGGAGCTGGGCTATTAGTGATAACAAGGTACAGTAGTTATGTTGTATAGTAGCCAAAGAACTGTGCCATGCTAAAACGTTGTAATTCCTGCATTGTACAGGGCGATACGGAGCACATATCTGGAACTTGCCATCTTATCTTCAATTCTTTGTGTAGTTTTTATGAAAATATTATATTTGAAGTAACTTCTGAGTGAGAAAAACTTGCTATGCGGCAGTAATTTCAAAACAAAAGTTGCATGATTGAGGGAAATTTTTGAATTTGGCCGCCATCTTGCTACCCTCATTGACAAAGAAATTAATTAGCTTTTACATGTTACTAATGTGCGAAGTGTGCATTTTTGATGCATAAAATATCTCTGAAAGTTCAATTTACCAAACAGAATTAATAGGAAATCACCTAATTGAGTTGAAACCAATAAGTGCCAAAACTTAAAATTACACAGGTTTGTTCAGTACTGTTCTGTATCGTTATATATGGATTACGTAGTAGACTAATAACGCAATACAGAACTCTGCATCTACTTAGGACCCTGTAGCGGACTGTTCTAGTGCAAACTTCTTAAACTAAAGTGCATGCTTCTGGTACACAGGTGCCCCTCCATTTGAGGCCGCAACTTCAGTACCCAGCCAAAACTCCAGTAAAATAAAACAAAACAAAAAATTGTTCCTTTTCTCAAGTTGATGGGAATTATAAGATATTTGATAAAATATTTGAAAGAATAATTGATTGTTATTTTACCTCATTCTTACGGTTATTTCACTTATATGATGGCGTGCCAGCCCAAGGTGTGAATGAAACCACCCTAAGTGACGCCAGCAACATAGAAAATGCCACAATACATTTACAGGACAAAAACGGGACACCACTGGTACAACAAATCAGCTTCCGAGCTAATTAATCTTAGCTCAGAGAGCACCAGGGCACAGAAGATTCCACCCAACCACCAGCTATTGAAATGAAAAATCTGTGGAAGCATCACATAGAACCACAAGCTCATTGTGGGTCAAATTAGGTTCTCATCTCAAAATCTCAATTTTTCAACCGTTTTTCACTGGGAAAATATTGGTTTAAACAAAATTTTTATTTCCTGTGAGAAGGTGGAAATAGTTGAAC
Source organism: Katharina tunicata (assembly GCA_032466195.1). Classification (NCBI taxonomy): domain Eukaryota; kingdom Metazoa; phylum Mollusca; class Polyplacophora; order Chitonida; family Mopaliidae; genus Katharina; species Katharina tunicata. The sequence continues at coordinate 14,462 of JAVFBZ010181505.1, forward strand.
AGTAACTGAATGCAGTTCAGTCACCGTATTTAGTTACCAATTTGGATTCATAATCTTTTTTGTTCCGTTATATAAATCAAATGCATATATAAATTGACTGTAACCTGGGCCACTTATTCAATGGTGCATGTCTTACGTTTAGACCATTGTTCTTTGTGTTACTATGTTCACTTGAGCCTGGTTTAACTTTTGAACAACCAAAATTAAATTGCCAATGTAGAGTGACATTAAAGCAGATCTACTTGCACGGGATGTATTATTGTATTCATTGGACTGTCCTTCTCTCTGTCTGCCCCTTCTTGGTTTTGGGTTAACTTGATAATGGCTTATCGTATTCTATTAAAACTTGGTAGAAATTTTCCAAGTGGCAAGACGTTGAATGGGATTGAGTTTTTACAAAAAACTGCCAACAGGTGACACCACTTATATGTAGTGAAAACATTAAAATTTGGTTTCCAACTGTTATTGTTAACTTGAAATCTGACTATCCAATTCTTATGAAATGCTGTAAAGGTATTCCTTTACGCAATATGTCACATGGGAATAAGTTTGGCCACTTTGATATATGTAGTATACATTATAACAAAACAAATATATATATATGTCACTGTGCCAGTGTGATTACTCTTGACAAATGTATTTTTTTTTTATCAATTTCTTTCTCTACATTTATAAAAAAATATATATAACCAAAAACAAAAAAAACACAGAACATTTGGACAGACAAATATAGGTATACATCCAGATAAACACTACACTAAGATTCGAAATAATAATAATTGTGTTATTTATCTTCTTAACACATACAGAGATCCACATACATGCAACCACATATATATAAACACATATACAAAAATATA
>JAVFBZ010181516.1:0-15320 GCA_032466195.1 Katharina tunicata
CGCCGCATCGTATGCAGCTTGTCAAATCCAATTTGTTTTAACAACTATTTACATGTTTGAAAATAATGTGCTTTTAGCGATTCACCGTGTCTATTCCGTGCCTTATCTTCTTCCTGCTTTACATATTTTCGTTTTACTTTACATGATTGTTACACATGACATATTGGAGTGTCGCGGCCATCACTCAAGGCCGTGACCATACCTTACAGACTATATATGAATGTAACACATGACATAAATAAGTAAAGAAAAGGCTTTTAGTTCCTGCACCCTACTCCAAAGACAAGGTCTCTGTGTATGCACAATTGTATGAATATGAATTCACTTCCTGCTCATGCTCAGAGGAAGAAACTGCTAGGATATCACTTGTTTTATGCTGTTATTTTACCTTGATATAAAGCCACAGATCTGGAAACTGATGTGACGGCAAACAGTATCGCAATACTGACAGCTATCCAGTTACTGTTCACTGTATAATGATACGCTGACTTGGACCAGGCGAGAGCAGAATACAACTTCTGGAACACGATGATATAAAAAACTTTCTGAAAACACAATCCATGTCTTCACAGCTACTCTGTGTACATTACTCTGTCCTACATGTACTTGTTAAAAATATTGAGACATTCAACACCAATAGGAATTTATTTATTTATTTGATTGGTGTTTAACATACTAGTATTACTCAAGAGTATTTCACTTATATAATGACTTTGTCTTGCCATTGTATGGTGGAAAGTCGAGAAGAGACCTCGTAAAAAAAAAACAACAAACTCTGTAGCCAGCGGAAAACTTCCCTTATAAATATACCAAAGGTCCACAGGGGGAATCGAACCTATTCCTGGTAGTCAACGGGACTCTGTGGTCCAACACTTAACCAACTTTAATAGTATGGTTAAAAATGTGAATCTGACATTGAGTACCTGACTCCGTAGAATGTACCGACTCTTTGTTTGGTTGGTGATTCAGATTGTGATAAAGGCTTCCTGGCTCGTATCATGATATAAGATTGCCCAAGTTTCTTCGTGAATAGCCACTATGGCTTTAATATTATATTGAATCAAATCAGCCTGTGTTTAATGACAAATAAAACTTCACTAGTATGGCTATTAACCATGCCTTATGTCTACTAGCAGCCTTGAGTCAATTGGAAAAAATTGCCCTATGAATTAAAGTACTGCAATTCAGTGTCCATATTCAAATCACTCATTTAAAGACCATCTTCTTATTCAAATCAATCATTAAAGACCATCTTCTTATTCAAATCACTCATTAAAGACCATCTTCTTATTCAAATCAATCATTAAAGACCATCTTCTTATTCAAATCAATTATTAAAGACCATCTTCTTTTTCAAATCACTCATTAAAGACCATCTTCTTATTCAAATCAATCATTAAAGGACCATCTTCTTATTCAAATCAATCATTAAAGACCATCTTCTTATTCAAATCACTCATTAAAGACCACCTTCTGAAGTACTTCTGTCTGGTTGAGACCTCCCTTCCTTTATACAATTCCTATTGTATATTTTATTCTTTTTATATATAAATTATTTATAACTTTACATATTATTTTAACTTACACTACACTTAATTAATATTTATACTATTTACACGTTTACTATATCTAATTATCTCTACAATAACTTTAATGAAATAAAATAAGCCCCCTGGGCCTTCTGATTCCGCCAGAATTCTTTTTCTAAATATTATATAGAATAACATATATATTTATTTTTGTATTTTTGTTAAATGAATTGTTACTCTTGTTACGCTTTCTGGTGAAATAAATGAAATGCAATGAAATAATGGATTGATTGGTTGGTTGGTTAACACTGTGTCCAATGGTGATTGACTTTTTTGACTTTGGAGTAACACACTAACATATGTGAACTAACTTGAACTAAACGATTTATGTAAGAATTGTGGTATGATAGAATACTTGGAACACTTTATCTATACTTGTAAGAATGCATATGAAGTTTGGAAGGAAATTCAAAGATCTACAAATACTATTTCAGGTGAAAATAATTATTTTTGGAATACTTAGATACCACAAATCAGATAAAAGCATGTATAAAGCTGTGAATGCGGCTACTGTAATTGGGAAACTGTGTATCAGCAAATACAAATACGGTAATTATAGTAATTTAAAAGTCTTGTTTAACACAGAATGTAGAATTCGAAGGATTCCATTACTTGAAAACTTTAGCATATAACTCAAATATTTATTTGATGTTAGAAAATATAATAATATTGTGATTATTGTGTGTATGCTATTATGTGTGAATAAACTATTTTATTCTAAAATAAATCAAATAAAAAATTGTGTTAGCACTTAAGTAAAATAATATAAGAATGAGAGCATGTAAGTGAGCTCCAAACATACTGGCGGGTGGTAAGCATATTAAGGCTTCCTGTGCCCTGGTGCTCTCTGAGGTAAGAGGTATCAAGCATTTAAGTAACCTAATATCACAACTGTACCTGGACATAGTCAACAGTGAGGGCAGCTCCTAGGGCAAAGAATGGGTAGATTGGAAACAAAAACCTCTCCTCCTAAAAACAACAAATCATACCTGATGTTTCAGTTATTATAACCATGGAGCTATAAATTAATATTGATAGCTCAATGTTATAACCAAGGCACGGCTTCATGTTTAAAGCTGATTAAGATACCAGTGATTAGAACTTAGGCCAAAATGGGAGGTTATGTGTACAATTTGTAATTATGAAATGACTTACCGTAAATCCTCAACAAATTCAACCTGTAAGGGCACAAACTTGGAGGTTTTTTTTTTATTGTTTAAATGTTAATTTGGAACTAAAACTAACAGTTTCTGGTAATCTAAAGTCTGAACTTCATAACAATTTCAAAATTGCATGTCTACACTTCTTACCCTTTGCATAAAACTTAGTTTTATAAGTTGTATAGGGGGTCGAATTTGTTGAGCATTTAGGGTAAATTAATAATTTCAACACAGAGTCAAAAATATTGAGATACAACAAATCTACATCGAAATTAAAATTTCTATTTGAAATAGTTCTCTTGGGTATATTCCGAGGATGATTTAAGTTGTTTAGGGTATCTCTTCGCTTTGCTTCTAGCAAGAAACAAAGTTGGTAGATACAGATGACAGAATAAGACAGTCCAAATGAAATAGGTTTCTACATTACCCTTAACTTCCACCACATCTTAACACAAATTTAAGAAAGCTAGTCTTTATCATATGAGTGCAAAACATCAACAACATGTCATATGTTTTAGTTTAGAACCCAAGTAAACATTCTCACATTTGCGAGTGTTTCTCAAACATTAAATAGAACTTGAAATCCATTAAACTTTGATCACCTTATGAGGTCTGGTAAAAAAGACCAGCATCCATAGATACATTGGGGCCATGGCTAACCAGACTGGTAGAGAGCTACCTGCCAAACAAAAATACAAATTATATTTATTATTTTTTATATATCATATTGGTGTTTAACGTCATACTCAAGAGTAGTTCCCTTTTATGACGACTTTACGTTGCCGGTGTATTGTATAAAACTGTAAAGGGACCTCATAAAATGCACCCTGCGATGTCTGCAGCCACTGAGAAACCTCGGCTCCACACCTGTAGAAAGTAATAAGCAACTTACTATACTTTACATATTTCAAGTACAAAAATTTGGTACGCAAAATTTCAGCATGTACATAGCATTATTTAGTAACTCAAAAATTAATATGGTTTCTTCGGATTTACATCCAGTACTCTAGGTGACTCCACTGCTGAGATTTATTTGTTTACGAGCATTTTGCTTTAATGACAGGTTATTAAGAAACCTAGAAAATACAACTCAAAGATCTCTCGAGAAGGAAAGTGGTTTGGTGGAAGCTTCTTGTGCCCGGTGCTGTCTGAGCTAAAAGGCATCACCAGTTGATTGCTTTTAGTCCTATAAATATGCAGTATTGTCTTATTTGCTGGCAGTGTTGTTAAAGGTGGATTCCTTCATCTATTGGGTTGGCACGCTATTATATGAGTAAAGTCACCTAGAGTAATGGGTATAACCCCAATCAACCAAACAAACAAACTTCTCTTATATAGGCCTACCTAGGTACTTGAGGTGAAAAAGTGGACTACACTTTAATATGAGAATGAAACCAACCTTGTAAGTCAATAACCTCACCAATATTACACGTTTTCAACTGTAGGCAAAGACAGATTTAAAAAGGTGAAGCGTAATGGCATGAGTTTGTTTTTCTTATTTGAGGATATCACACAGCATATTGGAATTTTTGTAACAAAGTTTATAATGCATGCTTACCTTTAGTTCTGATCTTTAATATGAACGCAACTAACATCTGAAATGATATGTTGACAGTATTACATAAAGGTACATCAACAAAGATTGTTAGAGTAAAATCTGAAATACACAAGCAGGCTGTGATAGTGGAAGTAACAGTCCCCTTCCAAAACGTCATGGCCAGTCTACACATGGTTTGTTTGTTTGTTAAATTAGCGTTTAACGTCGTACTCAAGAGTATTTCACTTATATGGCGACTTTTATGACAACTATATGACTTTTGGGTGCCGGTGTATGGTGGAAAACCGGGAAGAAACCTTGTAAAAAACACCCCGCGAAATCCGCAGCCACTGGAAAACTTCCCATATATACCTAAGGTTCTCAGGGGGGATCAAACCTATTCCGGGGCGCCTACACACGGTAACAAGATGATAGTACAGCACATCATGGCTGGTAACCATGAAGTTATGTACAACACTATATCAACCAAGTAACCAACTGGTAACTGAAAGGTCACCAATACTAAAATGTTACTGAACAAGTACTGCCCAGTTCACCACCACACAGTACAGAAACATTGACACAGTACATTGATTCCATAGAAACTGACCCAATCTGTCATGGAAAAACTCATCTCAAATGGGAATGAAAAATCTCCATTTACAAAGTTTAAAATCAAACACAACAATGATCATATGAGGCCCAGATATAGAGCAGACACAGTTCTGCTACATGTAAGTATGGGGTTTTTTTTCTTGGTGTATTATGGCAAATTTTACTGATTTATTTGATTGGTGTTTGGAATCGTACTCAAGTGTATTGTACTTATATGACAAATTTGCATTGCCTGTGTGTGGTGTAAGACCGAGATGAAACCTTTTCAAAACTATCCTGCGATCACCGCAGCCAAGGGGAAACTTCCCCTATATACCTATGCGCCTTTAGGTTATCCAGAGCAACTCGAGATTCAGGTCTAACTAGAAACTTGTCTCTGAGGATTTATCTAGAACATGAGATGATTAATCGGCATTAATTAGTCAATATCCCTGTGCCAGTGTGATTATTCTTGATAAAATATATAGGTCAATATGGGGATTTGAACATCTTCCAGTAATGTTATAAGGTGAAGTAAATAAGTAATTCTGAACTGCAGATAATTCTTGAGTTATTCCTGAATATTTTTGGTAACATTGTGAGGCTAGTATACTCACTGTAACAGGTAGGCAAACCAGAGCCAGGAGGAAGGCAATGTTATAATTGAGGAATCCATTCATGAAGTAAAAGGACATCGGAGCTGTTCCTAAAAAATAAATAAAATAAAAAATTACGTTTCATTCTTTTATGGATGTTCAGATTTGACTCCTTCTTCTGAACCACACTGGTTTTATCAGTGTTTGTTTGGGGTTTTACGCCCTACTCAACGTTATTTCACCTTATGGCGCCGTGCCAGCCCAATTGGTGAAGGAAACCACCGTTTACGACGCTGACAACATACAAGACAGGACACAGCATTTACAAGCATTACACCACAACAAATCGGCATCCTGTGCCCCTTAGCTCAGAAAGCACCAGGGTATAGGAGGCTACCATCAAACCACTCAGGGTTTTATCAGTAATATGTGGCCAATGATTTTAAGTATTTTTATTAACTTTTCCTGCATATTAATAAAATCAGGATGAAATTGTACATTATAAATGCCAAGTAAACCAAGATACAGGTTAAAAATTTACAGACATTACAGTAAAGGCCCAAGAAATTTGATCGGACGAATGAGGTCATATCGTCCTCTTACACATTCAAAGTTATCAAATGTGACTCGACAATGGTCGAACTTCAATCAAGCCGCAGAAATGGGGTGGGGAAACGGATTAACAGTCACGACCACCAGTTAAAACGTCATCGCAACAGGAGCCACGCGATTCCCAATACATAGATTTAGTAAGTGTTTATTACTGGAAGCTAAAGCTCTAATTAGTGGTTTAATGTAAAGACTACAGTACAGCCGTTTTCTAACTAAACGGATCATCCGGCCAACATCCGTGTATGATCGGCGGAAGATTCGAGTAGGATAGCCACATGTTGGCCGGAAGATGGGCGGAGGATTTTGTGACATCGAAGTAAGATAACAGATTAAAATAAACAAGTGCAAAAAGACATCGTAAAGTAAACAAATTAAAACACAAATAATTGTTACTACAAGTTGTTGCCTGTCTCATAAACTCGCCTCTCGCAGTTTTCACGTTGTTCGTAAAGAGTCTTTATTAAACTGCTTTTCGTCAATATTAGTTCTAAAAAGTTACTAGGCGAATCTCGAATATCATTTACCTGTTTTAAAAACCCAGTAACAATTTTAAAAATAAAACGTACACTATTAATAAAGAAAACTAAAATTAAAGGGTATGTAGCTTAAGCGTTTTATGCGAAAACTATCATAGATGCTAGATTTGTTGTGATTTACACAAATAACAAAACAACTTATCTTTAAAAGATTGTTTTTAAAGCTATACATACGTGCTTAACTAGTTAAAATTATGGTTATTTTCCTATTAAGAGGAAAATAACGGATATTTTGTGTGAGCTGGCATTCGATGGCGCCCTCAAAAATGTTCAGGAAAAAATCAGTTCCAATGTCTGTGTTCCCTGTACAATGTCTGGAGTGAGTGGGTAATGTCTGGGTGCCGAACAACAAGTCCTCCCAGAGCTAACACATGAGCGCTAATCACTCTATTTGCACGCTTTCTAGCCACCTCGACTTTGTTAACGTTTATCCACGAAATACGAGGCAGCATGTTCGAATAGCCAAGAATAGTGCCTGGCAACAGCGAGATGAGCCTGCTGAAATCCTGCACCATATTCCCCATCAATGATTTAAGGCTGACACTGCATAGATCGTTGGCGCCCAGGTGCACTATCAAAACATCCGGCCGGGGGTAGTGCTGTAGCTTCTGTCATATGAAACGGATCAGGCTGGACCACTTCATGACCCTCTTCCCAAACCAGTACAGTGTTAGGTTTAAGCGTGGCCCCAGTCCAAGGTCCGTCTCTCCGATTTTGCTGGCTGCACGACGCCCCACCCAATAGATATAGCTGGAGCCCACAATCCAGACTACTTTGCCCGAGCCGCTACCATGGCTACCTGAAAAGAAAGAGATAAATCGGCAGAAATGGTTTCAACAGTGAATTATGATAGAGAGTAGTAAAGCTAATTAATGCAAGGAAGACAGTGGCATCCTAATATATCGCTGAAAACACGACAATGACCATCTCCCCAGCATTTGTATGTCTTCCTGGGCCATCCCCAGGGCCGCAGCATGGCTACAGGCCCCTATTCTGAAGCTGTGACTTTTATACCTATCGGTATTAATGCCTAAAAATTTTAATGACTTGTTTAATACAGCTGAAAACTGATACCTGGATAATGGGGAAGAGTCAAAATGACAGAAAAAATGTTCACACGTCAAGTCTTTTCTAGCAGTTATATAATCAGTGACTGCCTGAACTGGGCAAAGTTCACTGTACGTCTTTGTCAAAACTATGGTTGTGCCCCGACCGAGCTGGTCTGTTTTGGAGAAACGGATGTGGAGGTACAATAAGTCGCCCTGATCAGACGTTGCGACATCCAGTTCGAGAGTTCACTGTAAATTCCCCCAGCCTCAGGAAAGCTTTAAAGGCCAAGATAAATGCTGCACGGTACATACAGGCTTCGTAAGATAAGCAACACACTATATGCAGCACGCCTAACATTCCCCGTAGAAATTCTATGGTAATGGGAGCCCGTATATCAGACATATATTTTTGCCGCTTAAACCCTTCTGTCTATCACCTTACATACTAGGAAATGCTGTGTTGGGTCCGTACAGTCGCTAATTTTGTGAAAAAAAAACAAGACCTGCTATGTAAGTCCCAGTCGTTGAGAGAGCCAACCACGCTGCTACAGGTGGGCAATGTATAACACAAAATGTTTAAGCGGTACAGGCCATAATAAAGTTAATCCCTTTTGATATGCTCTCCAAGTTGCAGTTGAAAGAGACGATAGTAACAATCGGTTTGCCTCACCCATCAAATCTGTAGTCGCCAAAACCCTTCCGGTATCGGCGTTGGAGATGGGTCTGTATGAGGCGCCAGTAATTGGAATCTGAAAACGGGAAATAGCATCCGCTATACCGTTATTGATACCTGGGATATGATGTGCCTTAAATAAAATATTTTATGTCAAACAGGACAGGACCAATGATCGTACTAATTTCATAACCTGACAGGACTTGGACGATTATTTGTTTACAATGGCTTCTACAGCCTGATTGTCTGTCCGAAACAGTATCTTTTTGTTTCGTAATTTATCCCCCCAGATAGACACACCCACAACAATCGGAAATAACTCTAAGAATGTTATGTCCTTTGTCAAACCCGATTCATGCCATTCCTTTGGCCAAGCCGACCATGCCCAGTGCACGTCGTAGTAAGCACCCATGCCCAAGCTACCCGACCAATCGGTAAAAAAATACCCATTAGTGACCCAGTGTAGGTCGAGGAAAAAAGTAGTGCCGTTACAGTTGCAGAGGAACTCGGACCACATTAATAAATCATCTTTCATGGCTTGGCTAAGTTTAATAAAATGGTATGGCTGTTTGATCCCTATGGTTGCGTCTATTAAGCGTCTACAGAAGGCGCGGCCTGGCCACATGGCTTTACAAGCAAACATTTAAAGTCCATTTTTTTAAATGTCAGTGCAGTGCCAACCTTCTCTTTGAGTTGCAGGAATTTATTGCGTGGCAGTCGAATTACAATTTTATTCGAATCTAGTTCTAATCCAAGGTAGATGAGCTCATTACACGGATGATTAGTGCATTTATCAAACGCTACGGGTACACCTATGTCATCGCATATTCGATAAAAAGCTTGCAACTGTTCCATGCACTCCCCACTGTTGGGTCGCCCCGCGAAAAAATAATCATCGAGATAGTGTATGATGCTTGTTAAACCGGTCGTTTGCTTTACACACCATTCCAAAAACCGACTAAATATTTCAAAGGTCGAGCAACTAACAGAGCACCCGAACGGTAAGCATTTATCGAAAAAATATTTCTCTTGAAATTTAAAACCCAATTGATCAAAATCTGCACTGAAAGGAGTCTAAATGCCGACTGTATGTCTGCTTTGGCTAAGAGGGCCCCTTGCTCAAGTGACTGAATTATTTCCACCCCATCATTGATCAATCTTTGAATAAGACATGAGTCTAATTCGCGCACTGGCTACCAAATTAGGCGGATTCGCTTGGTGTAGCTAGACACCGAACAAAAGTTTGGGTCAATGTAGTCATTGTAGTCATTGACCGCATTACCTGCCCGGAAAGAGAGATGATGAATTAAACGGAATTCACCCACAGTTTTCTTAGGGACCAGGCCTAGCGGTGATACCCGTAAGCTAGAAATTAGGCGACTTGAAAAGGGGCCAGCTATTCTACCAAGCTCCACTTCTTTCTGAAGCTTGGCCTCCACAACAGCTTCATTTGTTTGTACAGATTTTAAATTATTTGCATCAGTTGGCAAGCAAGGGCTGTGTGTTGTAACGGAAAACCCTCGGTAAAACCATCTAATTATTGTTTTTTATAGTCCTGTTTGGGGTGATTTGTCAGCCAAAATGTAAGTTGATATAAACGAATGGGTGTCCGTGCTAACCGCAAATGTGAGTTGTTCAACTGTGTACACGTATCCTCAGATATTTTAAGGTGAATAAAATTTAATGCCTGGTCCGAGGGGCTTTTGGCACTTTCTCTGCGTTTTTTGATACACAACAAGGGTTGCCGAGATGAGGGGCACCGCATTTCTCTCCCTCATGCCTAAAACGGCACACCCACCTTGTGCAAGTGCCTGAATTAAAATCCCAACAGATTCCAGCATCCTATTAATGACGGACTTACCCCACCTCAATGATTCATTTAAACCACCAAGCGTGTTAATTTGAGAAGTCCCTTTTTGCAACAAAACAAACATCCATAATTCTGCATCTATTACAGACCAAGATAGGTTAGGCATTCTTGCTACCCTCAGCCAGAACTGCTCATCGTAGCTACACCAAGCGAATCCGCCTAATTTGGTAGCCAGTGCACGAATTAGACTCATGTATTTGAGTAACTGCCTTGCCTTGGAGGGATGTGGGCACAGATAAATGCTGGTAAAAACGATGAAAGCGTTTGTCCAGGTCTCTACAGATTCAATCTTCCTAACATTACTTTTCGGTTTGAACATCAAGGGTTCTCCAGGGTTACCTGTTAAAGAAACGGTGCACAGCTGATCTCCAAGCGCCTGATTCGATTTTAATAACATGGCGATGTGGAAAAAATGGAAAGGCGGAAAAAGTATTGGGCCTACCTTTATAAATCGGACAGTCCGGCAGTACAACATTCCCTGCTGCCTGACCCGCCAGTCTCCCTGCCCCGGGACCAGTATCTGAGGGCTTCTTCACCCTGGTCTTTCCTGCACTGGCCGCACCGGTCTTCCTTGTCTTCTTAAGCGGCAAGTCGGCTGCCACTTGTATGCGACTACTGGCACGCTTCTGTCGCACTGACCGTTTGGGCATTGCACCGTATATTCCACCAATAATAACTTAATTAAAATTTGTTAAATTTGTTAAGCTTGTTAAATTACAAGCTGAACAAATTGCTGTAAATTGTTAAAAACAGCCCTACTCAGTGCCCGGCAGAAACAAGAGTGAGGAAATGTACTGTGACTCGAAGGCCTGAATATCGACAGGCATCCAAATGATCCAATCATGACACAGAGTGGCATTCAAAAAATGCTGCATTGCGGAACTTTCACATTAAAGCGGCGTTTCCATTTGTACGGACACGGATGCGGATACGGAAAAATCGCGCTTACTGTTAATATAGAGAGGGTTTCCATTTGTCCGGATGCGGATGCGGACATGGATGCGGATGCGGATATGGCAATGTTCGACCGGACCATGAAGCGATCGGTACGTTTTCTGTATGCGGAACCGTATGCTTCCAATGCAATTTCAGTGTCTGCATACGGAAAATCGGATGAATGGACAAACAAAGCAGAATTATCCGCAGCCGTATCCCTTTCCGCATCCGTACAAATGGAAACGCCAATTAACGCCTATGCAACTTAATTAATGGGCGTCAACTCTTATAGGCAAAGTGAATATTATCCATGTCTCATAGTCAGAGGCAAAGTTGCCGCAACAAACGCATTTGCTTGAATTATGATAACAGCAGTTAACGTATATATCCGTTAACAGCATTTGTTGCACAATAACTGGCCTGACTTGTGCTGCCTGTCTGTGTTGGGGAAATGTAAAAGACAATATCTTCAAACCTCCAGACTAAAATCTACAATATTTGATGTGTTACCATGGTGTTTTCACTACACGTAGCTGTCAATCACCAGTTTGTTTCTTTTATGTGACAGGTTGCTCCACCCAAACAGTGATCTGACAAAACAGCATTTTGAGTGTCCAATTACATTGACAGTTGTCAAATTTTATTATCTTGTTCAATAAAGAATAATCATTTAGTGTTATTTTTTTTTTCTTTATTGCATATCGGCAAAATATATTTGGATAAAGGCAAAATATATTTGTTGATATAATATATAATATTATAATACATTAATTACAGGGCGATGATTACATTTGAAACAAATGCTTGAAATGGCAAAAAAAAAAACATGCACAATAGGCTTACCGCTACATAATTGTGTTTGGAGTCTCGCTTTTTGTAAATCACCACATGAGGTCACATGAGGTCCAAAAGCTTATTAAATTAACCAATTAAAATTATGATCGGAAATTGGATTTCTAAAAAGTTATTTTCAACAAAATCTGCTTTGAAAAAATGAAAAGTTGTCTGCTTTCTAAAAAAACAAAATTGAAAATTGTCGTAAGCAGCAATGGACTTGGGTATACACTGCACACATTTCATCAGTGAAACACAGATTATCAAATGTTGGTAGGTAAATTCATGAAGTATTAGCTCAATGAGAGAGTTGTTTGCAAAACTTTCTAAAAATATTTGAAAATTAGCACAATGTTTAATATAACTATATTTTCAACATTTAAACAAATTTTTGGGATTAGATATAAATTTTTATTTTTCACTTTTATATATGGGATTTTCTTTACGTTTTTGTTTTATTTAAATGAAGAAGATACAAACATATAACAAAACAAGGCAAGCAAAGAACAACAGAAAGTCGGCCGAGTACAGGGGTTCAAAGGGCCACTCGCCTTTGACTGTTTCCCATTGGTTAGAAGAGCCTCACAGGCAGAGATTAGTAAGAAGTGTTCATACTCCCTGTCGGGGTCATGATTTGAGTTCATGTAATCCGTTGTAAATATAATTTGATTATCGTGTGGTGGACGATTACATGCACTTTATGCACATAAACTATGAACAAGTAAAATTATATATTTATATATGACACACGAGAGTTTATATAGCGGGTGACATCGGATTTCGTCTCATTACATAAAACTATGGATGGACTTCATCTACAGATTTCCCTGTTTGGTGGCAGAATCTGCCTGGTTTTCATAGCTTGATATTGACTGGCATGACATTTTTCGCTGGTCTTTTGCGAATGACAGCTACATAATGCTAATATTTAACCACACATATTTGTTTAAATAAATGTAATTCTGGTTTGGAAGCGATAAAAGCTGGTCCAAGTCAACTGGCAAGATTAGGCCTACACTGAAGCCAGTCAGACGGACTGATTAAAAAATTGTGTCTGAATTTTAATTAAACTGCACCGGTAAGTAAAGTTCTGAGATAAAATAGAATGCAATGTGAATGATTTCCAGAAACTCGAACTCGTATAGTATTATGTATAGCCCCCAAGTGAATTAACCGTTAATCGTCAGGTGACATGCTATAAGTGATTATTTATGCTCTACATTTGGCCAATCAGATAAGTTAATTTCTAGAAAGAAAAAACAAAACAAATGTGGCTGTCTGGAAAAAGAAAACCTGAGAGTCTGGAAGAAAGGATGCTGGAGTTTTATTAGCTTATAAATCAGCCCAGGCGCATATTTGTTGTTGTTTACGTCTGGTTTGCCAGTTGAATGTCAGAATTAATAAAAAAAGCAAAGTAACATAGCCCAATATTCGGGCTAGAGTTTTGTTTGTTGTTGTTCGTTTAAAAACTGTGATGGTTATGGGGATGGTAATGTTTTGGGGATATTGGAAAAATAGGTCGTTTAATTATTTGTGTCTGGATATTGTTTAGTTTCTTGATTTAGCAACACGTGCGCCAATGTGTTAATTTAAACTTTGACAGTTTCCTATGACCAATCAGACAATTTGACAACTTCAAATACATCAATATCTCGCAGAAGTGGTCTGTCGGCGAGTCCACTTTTTGGAATAGCCCATCGCAAGAGTTTCAACCAGCCAGCTGTAAAGCTTGGGAAAATAGACAAGTCTGTGCTTCCATGGTGAGACCCGAAATATGCCATGGGCGATACTGTACATTGTTTCTTTTCAGTTGATTACATTGCAAAGGCTCTAACATATTAGGCTAGATATTGGATAATAGTATAAAACTATAGGCACACAAATGGATCTATGGAACACAACAGGATCTATTGGGTTTTAGGAAATCGCCAAAACTAGTCCAACAGAAAAATTGACATGTTGTATATAAACAAAACTTTCTTTCATGAATTGGCCTTGGCTTCCTTGAATTTGGTTCCCATTTCTTTTTCACTTCACCGATCGATGCGTTCACTGTTGTTGTTGTTGTGCAATTTCTCAAGAACTACCAATTGTCCGTCTGAAAATTATCTGTTTTTTAAACTAGTTCCGATCATTTGTGGCTCTAACTCTCCAATTATTTTGTTTATAGTGTGTTCAGCAGACCATAAACAATTGTTAATTGAGCGAGAGATTTTAACTGTTTAAAAACACCTCGCGTATCGCAGGGTGCAGTACAGTTGTCAACCTCCCGTCGAGCAGCCTTTTTTTCGTAAACAGATTATCCCCATTCCCCATTCTGCTTTTTGTCAAATGTGATGCGACTATTTCGACCGCAGTCACGTGGGTTGCCATCGAATTTCTCGGGCCTTTACGGTATCCTCTCATTGATCTCTCCAAAATATTACTAAAAGACAACAGCTAGAAAATTATTCACCATAAAGATCTGGCCCATGATCACTGAATACATTGTAGAGGACAATATTCAGCGATGCAACAACAACCTTCCCATAGTAGTGATGGTCTAAATGTCCCATCGGTACCTAATGGAGAGACAAATAAGACAGAAAATGAACACACACATATTGTTTGTTTAGCCTAAAGGACAGTGACACTTTTTTCCCTGAAAATGCAATGCCATTTGCAGGTTTTTAAAAAACATATTGTCAAAATTCGCAAGATAAAACATAATTAACAAGAACATCCCATGACATTTGAATTCAGTGACGTTTCATCTGGTCGGTGGTTAATAACAGTTTTACCTTCGTAGTGCCTGCACCAGGATTCAAGGTGGGAGAAACTGGGCAAACTTTGGAGGAAACACAACAAAATCTCTCTAATTACTGACAAGTTTCCCAAATATGTTTCTGTTTTATAAAAACTTTAAGCCTTACCAAAGTTATTTCATTCATATGATAGATAAGTTTGAATTACCTTCTAGAACCATGACCTGACATGCAGAAGGGAGGTTTCAGATGGCTGTGGAGTTCGCAGGGTGCTGCCAGCGAAACATCCACAATGTAAAGGCTGCATGTAAGTGAAACACCCTCAAGTACAATGTTAATCACTAATCAAATATAGAACATATATTAAAAAACTATGGAATTATGTTAATAAAACATCTACATTGATACACATCACAGAATCCAGCCCATTCATGGTGAAATATTTCCATAAAAGAAGGACAGCCTTTGAGAAACTCACTGGTAGTGCTTGTCATATTGTTAGTCATTCTTTCAGAAACTCACTGGTAGTGCTTATCATACTGTTAGGCATTCTTTCAGAAACTCACTGGTAGTGCTTGTCATATTGTTAG
>JAVFBZ010181527.1:0-15319 GCA_032466195.1 Katharina tunicata
CCATGTGTCTCTCATCCTGTATCTCTCTGGACAATGGTACATCTTGACATGTGTCTCTCATCCTGTATCTCTCTGGACAATGGGTCATCTTACCATGTGTCTCTCATCCTGTATCTCTGTTGACAATGGTACATCTTGCCATGTGTCTCTCATCCTGTATCTCTGTGGACAATGGTACATCTTGCCATGTGTTTCTCATCCTGTAGCTCTCTGGACAATGGGATCTCTTGACGTTTGTCTCTAATCCTGTAGCTCTCTGTACAATATGACATCATGACATGTGTCTCTCTTCCTGCATCTCTCTGGACAATAGTCCATCTTGACTTGTCTCTCATCCTGTATCTCTCTGGATATTGGGCCATCTTGACACATTTGTCCAGTTGTATTTACATGTCTCCTGTATCTGTGCAAAGAGACAACATGCGAACTACATTGTTTGTTTGTTTATTTGATAAGGTTATGTCACTAATAGGAAGACGTGCCAGCCCGATGGGCGAAGGACACCACCACTGGCACCAAAGGATGACGACGCAAGACACTTGCGTGTTGTCTCTTTGCACAGATACACATGTGTCAAGATGTCCCATCGTCTAGTTGCGATTTTTATAGTATGTAATTTATAATTCACTGTTTACCTTAGGAATAACATAAACAAACACTGTATGTGCTTTGTTGCAATATTAAAAACTTTATTTACAATACAGAATCAGGCTCTTCTGTGAAATCAAATTAACACCGTAATAGTAGACCCTTCCATAAACGTATACACAATTACTGTGGCAACAGCTAGGATGAATTTGTCAAGAATTTCTTCCAATTTGTAAGTTAAACAAGTCACTTCGTTGAAGTACATTTCAATTGTCATTTTATCAAGTACTGACCACATACTCAAAATGTTTACTTCGACAAGTAACTTAAAACTATTGTTGTTGGCCCAGTGTAAGTAATATCCATTATTTACTCTACATATAGGGAATATGTATCGGCCAATGCAGAAAAATAAGGAAATTACGATTCAATTTGTTTGAGCAAATTTTGTTTAAATTGTTTACGTTGTTTAACATTGAAAACAAAAGGTTCATGTAATATTTTTAAGAAGTCACAAATAACCGTTCCGCTTAAAAAAGAAAGTTTTAGTGTTTCTTAACATTTCAGTTTATTATTGTGTAATAATGAATAAAACATTCAATCGATTAAAAAGACGGCAATGTGTAGGTAATTGTGTATATGGCGAAGCACTTAAAAATGATATAGTAGATGTCGAAAAATACGGTCATATGCTATTTGAACAAAACGGAGAAATATCCATTACTTAAAAGTAAAAAAATTGAAATGTTAAAAAATCAATAATTGACTGTATTTAAATTTTTAAAGAAAACTAAAATAAATTATAAAGAACCTAACTGTGTAAATAAAGAAGCTAATTGATGACGAACGTAACAAACTTAACGGAATTAAAAATATCTCAACATTTCATGAATTGTTATTATAAAACTTTTCAAATGAGAGATCACATGCTCATTTGCAAAATAAAACTTTAATCTTGACAGCGAACACTGATCAACCTGTACTTCCTGCATGTTTGTTCAATATCCCGAATAACTGGAACCCAGTAATTATAATATAATTTCAAACCAATAAATATGTCGTAAATATTCGGTAGCTTTTGGCATCAAGCCGATATTCCCGCGCCAGGCTTAAAGTTCAAGTGAACTTTCTGACTTAGTGGACGGTAATAATGGAATCGACGAAGATGTGTTTGTTGTTATAGAAACCCTTTACCCTTTGCAACTGTGTGGGTTTTTTTTTTTGACACCATGTAACAGTCAGGCCTTTTGTTGTTCTTGACTTTTTCGTCTATTTTATTTTGCTAGTGGCATCGAGGATGGACTCCTCTGTCTGAGCTGGAATATGAGCAAAGCAGCCTAAGTACTTAACAACACCCCCAATCAAACAAACCAACAAACAATCCAATGATCTAACAGTGAATTGACACTTAAGTTTCACATCAATGTTTACGTCAGGAAAAAAAATAAGAAACACTTTATGTATGCTATATATAATATTAAACACAACTTGCAATTTTAAACAGTCCACATAGTAAAATACAAATGATACCATAATGGTAAACTAATGCACCTTTTTAAAAACATGTGCACAATAAGTATGCCAATAAAGAGGGCGAAATTGGCAAGAATTTAAAAAAAAAAATTGTTTCAAAAGCTAGATTTCAATTCCAATTAGCACTGACAACATATCCAATGTCTTTAAAAGAGACAGAACCAATGGTAAAGTTTAAGAACCGTCTTAAACAGATTGTTCTTTGTTGCAGACATTGCTTATTTTAGATACAGAGAGCATAATTGATCTGGACAGATGTACAAAATATACATTGGCCAATAATGCACTAAATTTCGATATTTAACTTTGATTTGTCTAGTAGTTGATTAGTAAACCGTAAATTTGTAACTTTAAAACATTTAAAACAGGGTCATATGATATGGTAGCAACTCAGAAAAAACTGCTACTTTACAATCAGAAATTTCAAGTGATTTTTAAAAAATCCTTATAGTAATGTGTAAAAATTTGTAAAACATTAAAATTAGCTGTAAAGAATCTAACTTGTGTAAATAAGTGGGTGTATGGCAAAGTACTTTAAGAAGCTGATTGATGACGAACATAAAAATTTAAAAGAAATGAAAAATAATCAAATGATTACCATATTTAATTCATTGCCATTACAGTACTATTTCAATATGATTTGTATGTAATGCTCATTTGCTACTATGTACAATATATGATAAAATATAAAACTGAAATCGTATCAAAACGCTGTGATCAGCATCTACAACATGTTTGTACAATAACCTGGAAAACTGGAAATTATTTCATAATTCCAAATCAATAAATATGGGTTAGTTATATTTGGTAGCTTAAGGGGTGGATAGACCCAAGCCAGGTCTAAATGTCGAGATCCTCCTCAATCGATGCTCCAAAAGGGAAGCGACACACTTAGGTTGCCTGCATGTAGCCCTCAACTGTACACACTCGGAAGGCTGGTTGTTGCTTTTGACTCTATCTGGTGGGACTCGCATTACGGGAAGGAGGCTCTATCATGATATATATGACTGCCAATAACTGCCAATCAATGTTCTCTGTCAACGCGTATACTACAAAAACAAATTAATGGTGGTGTGCATTTACGGTCCACGATAAGTAGTCAAGTTCTTTACAGTAATTTTGTATATTCCATTCTGCTGAGAAATCACCGTTTACGTCACTGGCAACAAGCAATGGCGCACTTTCTAGTGTTCGTTTCCAGAGTATCCCTGTTCAAACATGACGTTATGCATAATAGAACACATTCTAAATTTATCTCGACGGAAGTATTTGGGATTATAATATCCGAAGTTAACTTATTGCTACTGCATAACATGCTCAACAACTCTACTCCAAGTAGATTAAATTAGATGGCGACAAATTATTTTAATGTGTAGAATTGTTTTTACTGCCTTGTCTTTTCCCTGAGCAAGGATCGATTTACTTACAGCACAATAATCATCTTTCCGACAACCTGTCATCTCCACGATTTGAGTCTCGTAAATTGACATAAGAAAGATGATTGACTGATTGATAAGTGTTTTACGTATGAATCCATTGGCTTCAAAAGTCCATACAAACTTTGAAACATATTGATAGGCTAACTTACATATATGAACAGCATTTCAGCTGCTGCCAAATCACATTAAAATTGTCATTCAAGCATAAGAGTCATTTTGTAATGAAATTCTATCTCGGAAGGCGGTATTTCTGGTTTGAGCTTCGTGGACCCTTGGACTGGATGTATTCGCGTAGCGAGCCTGTCCCTGTAATCCTAAGTAAAAAGCCACATTATCATCGCCCGGGTAGACTTGGCCATGGGCTGGCTCTGGAGCCGGAGGGTGACCCCCATGCTGTTGATGAGAGGTGGAAGGGGATAGGAAAGCTGGGTCGTTCTGCTGCGGGCCGGACAACCTGTCTGCATAGGTATTGAAAGAGATCTGACTGTTCACTGAAATAGAAAATAAAGTCATACATTTAACTGATGGGTTGGACATTAAGTTCCTTAGATGTTTAGAAAATTAAAAACCGGAACATGCCTTTAAATGAATCGATTGCGTTTTCTATTGTTACAGTTAACGAATCATTATTTGTGTACCTTTTCAATTAGACTTTGGTTGAAGGTTTGTTATTACGGAACAAGCACACATTCTCGAATACTGCCAAGATATACCCAGACATCAAAACTACACGTAACGGTTTGACCGGTAATTCCATGGGAGCGACACACCTATATTTATATTTGTTTGTGATTTGTATCGTAGCCAATGTTATATCACTAGCATGATGTAGCGCCAGTGAAAGTGGTAAAAGAAACAACCCGAAACAACATTAGCTAAATACAAGTATAGTTATGTTATTAAACACAGGCATTGGAGGATTCGATCCCACCAATCATATTGGAGGGAAGAACATCGACAGAGAGCGATGTGCACAAGAATGCTGCCAAAAGAGAGGCCCAGATAATGGAAATGTTCTAATATTACTTACTAGAGTCTGGGTTGGGTATATCACCGTAGCCTGCTCGGGTTGTTATTCGGGTAATGGTCTTTCGAGTTACATTGGGATTGGGTCCTGGTGGATCAGTGGGATCTTGCATGGTGTCCGTCCATACCACCTGATTCACTTCATTCCCAGTGCTTGGATCTATTCCGGATCTCATTACTGCTGCTGTATGACCTGGTTCGTCAAAAATAGAAGGCCCTGGATCAACATATATTTGGGATTTGTTGGGTTGGCTTCGTACCAAAGACGTTGATGGGTCTGATCCGGTACCTGGAGACGAATGCTGTCCGAACGAGTTGTTATTGTGTTGATGAGGGTATCTTCTCCGGTCCCCGCCTTCAGGATAATGTCCCCGTGGGTAACCTTGAGGTGTTGTCTCAGCCTTTTCTATAGGGGAGAAGTGTTGGTTGCTGGTAAAAGGTGCTTCAGCTCGATTGTTATAAGGGGTAGAAGAAGATGGATTATATTGTTTGTGAGGTGTGCCACCTTCAGGAGGGATATGGTCAGGAAAGTTGTTGACAGGTTGTTTGGATGATCTTCCCATGTCTTCCAGACTAGGCTGCCTACTTGTTGTTTGCATGACAAACGCCCCGTGTGTAATGGGTCCTTTTCTTGAAGGGGTTGTTTGCACATACCAGGCGGCTTTGCCTGCTAAATGAGATGGAGAACTATGCTGAGATGCTGGAGTCTGATTCTGAAAAGCTGAGATGAAATTTTGTCCATGTGGACCCATGGAGGCAGATGTGTTCGGAATCACAGCATTTGGACCCACTGTGTAAGGGTAGCTATCAATTCGTGCACGGGGGTCTTGATTTGCCGGCATTACCGACGGTGGTATGCCATACCTGACGCTGCCAGCTTCCGACATCTCGTCGTCAGCTTTCTTGTCTTTGTTGCTCCTCTTTTTCTTGGCAGGTTGACTTTCTGCGTCTCCAAGTGGACGAGAATCATTCAATCTGTTCTTCACAGAAGGATTAGACCGTAGAGGATTTGACATTGTTTCATGTTCATTTGGCTCACTGAGCTCATCATAACTAGAATATTGTCCAGTTCTTTCGAAGTCGCGTTCTGCTTCTGGCACCGACTGTTTGCTATTGGGCTTGGACGAAGCTGTTTCATTTCCTCTCCTTTCAGAAGCATTTTTCACCGGACCCGTTTGTCCATTTTGTGACGCTCTAGTAGCACTAGGATTTATTTCAATTGTTTCATATGATGTTCCATCAGACGAAACACCTTGGGGTCCAACTTTCTGTTGGCCAGTCTCAGTACTTCTAGATCCTTCAGCGTTCTTGTTGTTCTTTGGTTTTGATCTTCCTTCATTGTGAACCAATAAATAGCCATCTTCGTCCTCCTCAAATTCAACTGCTGCTGACCCGCGCCGTTGGGTTTTTGGTGAAGCTTTTGGGCTATCTCCCGGTTGTGTAGATCCACTCTCATCGCCAGGATACAGGTGATCATAGCTGTAGATGTAACCTTCCTCGTCAGGATTGTCAAAGAAACCCGAAGACGGTCTTTTCAGTACACCTTCGGGTGGTGCTTCGGCATTCTCCAAATCACGCGATCTACGTTTTTCGCCTGGTGACCTTCGTCTCTTTGGTGATGAAGAATGTTGCCTGCTGGGAGACGTCCCCTTCCTAGAAGGCGAAGTTCCTTTTCGTGAGGGAGAGTTTCCCGCCCTTGAAGGTGAAACTCCATTTCTACCTTGGGTTCTTCCATTCTGTCGTTCCCCACTTCCATTAGCATCTCTTCGAGAAACATGTCCTGTACCTTCTTTTTCAGAATATGATCCTCTCTTTCGTCCATCATCAGCGTAAGATCCTCGACTTCGTCCTTGAGCTTCTGCGTAGGATCCTCTTCCTCTGCCCTGTGATTCGTTAAACGACTGTCTCTCTTCTTTACCATTTGAATCATTGAAAGATCCCTGCTTTTTAACACCCCCTGGATCCATTTCTCCTCCACGCCTCTTCAAAGAGTCATCAGGGTATATCCCAATTTTCACCCCCTTGCTTTGTAAGTAGGAATCCACGTTGCGTTCGCCGGTGTCTGTGCTACCTGCATTACCTTGCTGTTGGTCTTTCTTTAAGAATATTCGTTTACTTCCAGGACTTTGATGGGTATTATTGGCAGACCTCCGTTGCATGTCATTTTCTGTTCGACCATGTACACTTGGGTAAG
Source organism: Katharina tunicata (assembly GCA_032466195.1). NCBI lineage: Eukaryota > Metazoa > Mollusca > Polyplacophora > Chitonida > Mopaliidae > Katharina > Katharina tunicata. Next base: position 6,781 of record JAVFBZ010181527.1, read on the forward strand.
GCGGGGCAACTGGTGGAACAGGAGCATAGCCTTGACTCATGATCGACGATCTTCCACGCTGTCGACCTGTTCTGGGGTCTTTGCTAGGATCAGACGTCAGAGCACTCCAAACAATTGGATCAGAAGCGTTAATGCCATTGTGTTGAGTAGGAGCTTTTCTACTTTCACTCGTAACACTCACTATGGGGTTGTCCATACCGCCGTTATGCTTCTTCTCGCTATGAGCGCTACTAAGACTGGCATTAGATCCTGATATATGTTTCCGGGGTTTCCGACCTTGCATGCCCGGTAGTCTCCCTTGGCGATAACAGCAGCAAAGGATAATTCCAATAAATATCAACAACAACAAACCGATTATGATGGGAACAATAATTTCCACGCTTATCTTATTCACCCGACTAGTTCCGCCGATCACGTCGTCGTTGCCTGAAGAGATAAATAAATACAGTTTTGTAAAAATATCACGTATGCGTAGTGAAGTATGTGATCTTCAATGGTCTCTTAAATTCAGTGATCTAAATGTTCAAAAATTTGTGTTGGTATCTATTCAAAGGAGAGGTTGAGGATTGACCGTAGGCCTACTGGAACAGCTTTCTGGAAAAGTCCTCTCAAACTTACTCTTTCATACATTAATAAACTAGAAAAATCTGATGGTTCATACAATTGTTTCCTGCGTTTTTTTGTTGTTTTTTTTTTAATTGATTAATTAGTAGGATTTCCGCCCGGTCACAGCTTTGTACTGCTTATCGCTGGCAGAAACCGGACAGTAAACACAGTAAACACAGTAAACGTAATATTGTTTTTTTCCCAGTCACTGGTAAATTTTCTTTAAGCTAATAATCAAGTTTCATGTAAGATAATGAAACTCGTTTTGATGCTGATTTGAAACTTACTATAGGCTTTAATTCTGAGAGTGAAGTCATAGCCAGGTTGATACAAATCTCTGTTTCGACTCAGTTTCAACGTTATAAAGCGCCCAGTTGAATACATGGTATCTGTGCTTTTACTCGAACATCCAATGCTTCTCTGTTCAACACAAATAATCAATAAATAATGGAACTAAGGGTAAGTAAATAAAAATGACGGTGATTAAATACCTTGAGGTTTTCAAAATATATTTTAAACAAAAATATAACATAATTTCTGACCCATATAACATTGTATGGGATTAGATAAGAATTGGATTTAATTACTTGCAATATGTGTGAAGTATAATTTGTCTGTTTGTTTATCAAAAGAATACAACAACAAAATAAATCACTTAAAAGAAAACTATAATACACAAATATAGCTGGTGTGTAGGCCTATGTTTAATCTCCCAAAATACCAAAGTATAATTAGTTCGTCAGTTTGTTCATTATGCTCTATATGTAAACGAATATAAAAATTACTCTACACTCAAATTACGCCAAAAGCATATCAGCTATTTCACTCAAATTAGATGATTTACACGCCTACGTGTAATATCATATAGTTTATTATAACAACAAATCTATTGGACAGAGTAGGCAAACATAAAGTAATAAAACAACAACGGTCAGTTCACTGACGGAACATTAGCATTCAAAGGGTTTTGCTTATGAATTGTTATTAAAGTTATTTTCTTTAAAAACACATAATGTAGCAAATATATTTACCAGGTGTTGACCAAAAGCTTGTTGATGGTCGAAAATCTCCAGTGTAATTCCACAGTCGTCTATGGTTAGGCTTTCAACGGTTATCTCGAGCCTATATTTAGTGTCCGCGGAATCGGTTTGCAGAAACATGATGCAGCTTGTGGGTGGGTTAACGGGAGGGACGTTTGATCGCCCATGTACCGTGATAGCAGTCTCCCCTACAGGCACAGTTTTCTCACAGCCTGAGGGTTGGTCCATATAGTCTGAAACCCGTTGATAATTAAAGGCGGTGAAAAGGTAGCAACAAATACAACGTATAAAGTGAATATAGCAACAGTGTAGAAGCAATGTAGGGACAAGAACCGGAAGCATCCATAGAAGAGACAATTGGCGATTAATAATAATATTGTGCCAAACCCATGTAGCGAAAAACTTGACAATCTTGGCAACGAGTGTAAGGATCTAGTTGCTTTGGCAACTTTGGTAACAATATAGTGCCACTGTAGTAACAATATCGTACCACTGTAGTAACAATATGGATACAAAGTAGTAAATAAATAGAAACAATGTAGTGACAATAACAATATCGAAACAATGTCTACACATTAGGTAACTGTACGCAAAAGGTGACAATCCATATTGAAAAGTACAATTAATTATTTTGTTTATATGCTGGTGTTTGACGTCTTTCGATTTCAGCGTCTGACGACTTGAAAAACGAAGTTACAAATATTAGAATAAACAGGTCGTCGAAACAGAAATCCACAGAATCAGATCTGACACTTTTATTAAGCCAGGAAAGTAAGCTCTATAAATGTACCATCGGCGGCATCGAGCCGCCACACAGACTATATGGTGCTTTGAAATAGCATGCGGAATGGATCAATAAAAGGAGAGAAAATATTGGGGGAACATTATTTACATTGAAAATAATCGAACGCTTACATGATTGGCTAGAGACGCCATGGAAACATCCAATCATAAAAATGTACAGGAACAACATCTTCGTTGATTGGCTAAATAATTCAAGTCATCCAAATCAGAACCTGGAAGAAGTAAATCAAATTCTATACAAAGAGGCTTTATTTGCTTTAAATGTTTAAAATCCTTGTTTGTTAACAAAGAACATATTCATCTCTTATGAACATAAGTACAAGGTAGATAGCTGTTCAAATGGTAATATATTTTCTTTAGCTATAGTTACGATAAAATTCGTAACACCCGGAATATGTCCCAAGGATGTGAACACGGAAAGTACAAATGATAAATAAATTAATTAACCAAAATATGTTTAAGCAACTGTTGGTGAAATTCTACAATTACGAGAATACATGCCGGGTAGCAATGCGATTTGGAAAGTCTTCTAATTCCAAGAGGGGCTTTATGAAATTGTTAAACTCAAGTCGTGATAAAAGTGGCAATTTATGACTAAGTTAGTAGTTTGATTTTTTTTTTTTAAAGGAAGTAGGCTACAAACACATATTTCATATATGTGATTGTGGCTTATAAAAATATATACATCGACTCTATAACACCAAACGAGACCAACGTGCTGACGCATTGAAATATAGGCGTCGAAGGAACCGTAGCCAATAATTCAACTAAACTCAGAACAATGAATGATAGGCCTACAGGGTTAACAACCATGCACCAACATATATGTACATGTATCGCTGCGGCGCAGAATGCGAATTGTCTTTAACCATTGGAACCCTCATGGCAACAGAATTTAACAAAAAGAACTGGGCACTTCTAGTCTAGTCACCTAATACCACTCTGTCTCTGGGAATCGGGAGTTCGATTCCCCCGCCTGTCTGATTAAGAATTTTATACTACGAATCAGAAATGTTGTGAACAAGATGTACCGGTATGTGTTCTAGCTAGCAGACCCTCTGGCTAAGGGACCTAGTGGTTGGCCATAGCTTCATGCGTCCTGCTACGCTCTGAGCTATTGAGCATCAGGAAGCCCATTTGTTGTGGCATCCTTGATTCGTCCTGTATTTGTTCTGTAGAGTTTGTTTTTTCGCCAGTGACGTCCAAGTGATGAATTCCGTCACCGGTTGTGTTATATGAAATATGGTAAAGTAGAGGGTAAAACCTCAATGCAATAAACTAAATTCTGGCTACATTATGTTTCGAGCTTACACATTAATGCAGTCATTCTTAGCATTTATCTTTCCATCAGCTTTTAAGATTAACTCCGTGTCTTAATTATAGCACCATAGCTGCAGTAATAGCTTTGTATAGCCCTTTCTGTCATGTATAATGGTATAGTAAAGAGAAAATGTATTAACAGCGGTCCAGCCACATATGACTATTTTTGAACATAGTGAACGTAAACAAAAACAACGGATTTCTTTGTTATCTTCATGCTATTTGAAAATCAACGCATCCAAGTCAGTAGGCATATATATTGTCGATATTTCTCGATTCAAATTTTAATACTAAGCCTATTATACGAACGAAGAAAGGGAAAATATGGCCTACAAAAAACAGACCAGGTAGCTGGTTTTTCACTTTGACTTCAAAATGATTTATTGATTAATTATTTGATTGGTGTTTAACGTCGTATCCAAGAGTATTCCATTTACATATATATGCATGGCAATTTTACGTTGACGGTGTATAGTGGAAAACCGGAAATAAACTCCCGCAAAGTAAAAACCATCCCGCGATCTTCCAGTCACTGGAGTGGATGGGAACCTCTGTGTCCTGGTGCTCTGTGAGCTAAGGAGCACAGGATGCCATTTGTTACGGTGTACTGTTTTATTAATGTTATGTTACGGTTTGTTCCTTCCTTGTATGTTGCCAGCATCGTTTAAGGTGGTTTCCTTAGCCGATTGGGTTGGCACGCCGTCATAAAAGTGAAATAACATTGAGTAGGCCTACGGCGTAAAATCCCAATCAAACAATCCAGTCACCAGAAACTAGCATCATATACCTACGGTCGACCGAGGGGATTCGAGCCTCTTCCGCGGGTTTGGCGAAGGGGGCTCAGCAGTCCAACGCTCAACCATCTGAGCCATGACGCGGCCCCTTTTTCAAAAATAAAACAGTGACCAGAAGAACACAACCATACAGATGTGAAGCTCTTCACACTGGCGAAGACAGTTCTGTTCCGCCAGAACTACTGACATGTAGCATGTCATTATGCCCCATGCAATAGGGCTACATACATCTACCTTGATTTTCAGACGCTCTATACCAACTGATCGGCTTCAGAGGCTTTCGATACTAAAGCGAAACTTTCCTAATTCTTTCTCTAGTAAAGACATGAGCACAGGGTGAAATTAACGCCAAAACTATCATCAATTACTATGACATGTCTAACAACTAAACTGCTACTGATTGATCAGATGTTCATACCCTATAACAAGTGACAACTCGAAAACGTTTATATTCATGATATGTATTCGGACTGCTGGTTAACGATAAAAAATAAAGCACAACACCTGTAAACCACCCCAAATAAAAAAAAACAGGCAGGTAAATACTCTTAACAGGCTTATATTATACACTTTATAGTCATAGCGTCCATCTACAAACCAGTAGGGCTAACCGGGTTAATATTTTACCCCATTACATGCTGAGAACGTTACACAGGTATGCCAAGGGCAGTCATATAGTCAACTTGATATCTACCTGAATTGTTGACTCCAATAAGTGTTAATCCGCCAGGTACTTATCCATTATTTCGAAAATAAGAATGTATCTTCAACGGCAGCCATTTTGAAGCTTTGACCTAATTTGAGAGTCTAAACATAAAGTCACACAGGTAGGAAATAACGTCACCTGTCTAGACGAAACCAGTCCATAAATTTAAGTAGGGAAACTAGTTATTTTTATTTTGTCACCCTTGGTCAACAAGTACGCACAATGCTTCGTACATTACGCAAATAAACAAAGAGGCAGGTAAATAATCAACTCAGGTACTCGGTAACTGTTAATGTAACATTTTACCAGAGTTATCCAACACGATGGTAGTAAGCTATATACATGTCCAATTTGAACCGCAATTGCCCGTAATGTTTGTGTCATAGAACCTCTTTAAATTAAAGTAAAATAAAAACACAATAGGCCTATGAGATGTTTATTTATATATATATGTAGCACAGTCGGTTAGAGCGCTGGCCCTGCTAGCCAGGGAACTGAGTTCGAATCCCGGTGGAGGCAAGCACAATTTTCTTTCTCTATATTTATACAAAACAAAAAAAGTTATTTAATGTACCTTTTGACACCAATGCGTGCAGTATATTTAGAACCATAAAACAGGATTATTACAGGCGAAACACTATCTTGCTCGGCTATCTCTAGCCACTTTAAGTAGCCTACTACAAGGGCGGATGTGTAGGCCTATAACAAAATTACAAGAAACCTAATGCCAGAAGTATATCTCCTAAAATATTTAATAATTTAAAATTACGTGTATTAACTATCCTAGGAGATATACTTTTGGTACTACAAGGAACCTAACGGGGTCAATAGAAATATAAACACATAAGCCTACATGCAGCCTACGAAAACGTTATACTTTAATTCGTGTTATTTATTAAACTGCCTTTGTAAATTATATAATAATAGTGTAGGCCTACATATCCTCTTTTTGTGGCTTAATATAATTATTTATCAACTAGCATTGCGTTGTTGACCGGAACGCTTTGTAAGTACCACTATCCGCACGGAAACATCGCTCGATAATAAAAAAGAATTAGTTGGTATAATCATGTAAGCCTATATCTTGTAGGATTTTTTTAGTAGTTCTTTAACACCAACAACACGAATAGGGATCCATTTAATATACTAAAGCGCCTAAATAAAAAAAAATATGCACCAGGTGGCCAATAAAATATAGACGGGCCCCTAATATCAACATAAATACTAAATCCTGCTTTTATGGGGGAGAGAATTGGTCACTAACTGAAGTAGGACATGTACATTTATCTAACGATAAATTTAATCACAATTCATAAGCCTGGGTCATTTAGATATCAGGCCGTTTTAGTTTATCATATTATAGGGGACTGGTAATAAGGCCACAATTTGATATGGTCATTTAGACACAGAACACTTGACTCTCAAACAAACTACGGAGCCATCCATAGGCCTACTTTCTTTTCTTCGGTCACTTAAGGTGAATATATGACCCACACAAAACTGTTTCGACTCAATGAAGGTTACTGGGATCACAACAGTATGACCTGAAACTGTGCAACGACACTGGCATGGCATTCTGTATTTAGGTCAAATAGCACCTGGATGACGTCATCGCGTCACCTTCAGTAGACTAGTTATGCCTGGCACAGGTAGCGAAATTTCAATATGGCGACCGTTTAACAGGTAAGGGTATACGGAAATGACATATATAAACCAGGAACAGTTCTTGAAACCGACCAGGATATCTTATCTCTAGTTCATCCGTTCTTTTCTAATTCTGTATGGATTTGTAGAATCTACGACAGGGTCTTCAAATTAAATTATGAAGTATAGAAGTTGCGAAACTAAAGGTTTGGAGTCAGTCAAAATCAAATGCCCTTTGAGATTGACGGTTTGTAAACCGATATGATGGTTTACTTCAGACTAATCGAGGATAACATAAGCGTACAAATGTATATACTGATTAAGACGGTTTATTTGAAAAAGAAAAAGCCGTTTACATTGCAATAAATACAGGTGTTTTTTTTTTTTTAGTTATTGGATTTTATTGTTATATTCAAAATGTTTTGTTTGGATTATATTCATAGTATTTTGGATCATATTGTTACATTCATAGTATTTTGGATATTGGGTTAAATTCCAAATATTTTGGGTATTATTTGTTATTGACGTTTTTTAAAGGGTGTAGGCCTACAGATTTTTAAGACCGTCTTGAAGCTTGTATACCCTGAGCCGCAGGCTAAGTGCTGTACTAGCTTCAAGACGGTCATAAAAATCTGTACACTCTGTAACAAGAATGAATTTATTATCAGTCAAGCTTCCTTGAATTTATTATTTATTAAAACTCGCAATAAACGTGTCCTCGCAATATTTCGTTTCGATCAGTAAGTACTGTCCGTGCCAACTCATAGTGGAAATAGACTGTCAATTTTATTAAATTAAGAAAAAAATAATTTAGGGCAGAGGTGGCCAGCTTTGTGTTTTACTACCCTTGAGTTGCAAAATCTAGTCACGGGGTGTACAGGTTTTAACCCCATGCAAATTGACCAATCAAAACACAGGGAATTTGGTTGACGGATAATAAAGTATATTGGATATTGGATAATCTTTCCATATTTGTAAAAAAAATATAGTGGTTAATATTTACATATTTCATTTGTAATAAAAAAATGATATGGGATAATATTTCCATACTCATATTATATTATGTTTATTATGAGCTCTGTGTTGCCAGTGTTGTTAGGGTGGTTTACTTCACTCATTTGACTGGCACGCCGTCATAAGAGCAAAATAACCTTAAGTAAGGCGTAATATCCCAAACAAACCAATCATAATGTCTCTAATGGATATTGCCCTCTGGCAAAGGGCAGTATGTTTGCAGATCATATTCATGCTGTCCTATTTAGCACTGGAGGAACATTATCTTTCCAACAGGGATAACGCTTAAAGGACTTCAGATTTTATGGTTGTGTTCGAGTCACCATCTACTGTTGGAATACACCTTGCGTCATATTTATTTATTTATTTATTGAAATTCAGGAACCATACAGACTTTAAGTCCAATTACAGGTCTGAGAAAAAGTAACAATATAATAAAACAGTAACAGTAGCAAAAATGCATTAAAAAGCTAAATACATATAGAATATGATAAGATAATTATAACAGTGATGCTATAAAAGATGTATTAATATAAACAGACGCATACGCATACATAAACATACCTAGACAAACATAAGTAGACATCATAGATAGTAACTATATAGTCGCA
>JAVFBZ010181538.1:0-15319 GCA_032466195.1 Katharina tunicata
TCTCTCACTTTGTTAGTATTGGTATTATTTGCAATAACATGCATATACATTAAATAATGACTGGTCCCTCTTGAATACCGAACTACACACTACGAACTACAGACCAACTTATAACACGTGAGTAAATTCCCTTACCTGCGTCCATTCTGTTATACAGTATGAAACTATAGATATAATACTCTTGATCCAATGTGACTTTCCACCAAGCTGTAACAGATTTATTTTTTTAACTCTCCGCCAATGAACAGGGTGGTTGATAAAGGTTGTGTCCAGTCCTACCATCCACAACGGAATCAGCATTGAAACACTGTGAATTTTCACAGTAACGTCGAGGTCCTTGAACAGCCAGTTGTCCCAGGACAACATTTTCTAAAATAAAATAAAAAATAGAAATCCAGTTTTTCCACCCACACGAGCCGCAGTCTACAAAAATAAATACACAAAAAACAAAGACTTTCCAAAATATTTCATATCAATTCATATCTTTGTGGGGAGTCTCAACTGCCTGTCAGCCGGTTGGTGAAAGTCAACTGTGTAATAACTGTTAATGTAATAATTGCTTCTATCTAAGATTGTAATGCCAAAAAGTGATAATACAAAACAAAATGTGTAGTAACTGTTAGTGTACTTAATTCTTTATTAAAATAATTTTACACAAACAGCTGCAATCGCGACAAGTAATGTAATAAAAACAGCGTATTAAGATACTAGCTGTTGAAGCTTCTTAATTACTTTTAGTGTAATAAATAACTTCATATTAATCCGTGTAAATGTGATTATTAGGATGATGGTGTTTTGTTAGTTTATTGTTTTTATTATTATTTTTTTTTTAGTAAAATATTTTCTGCCAAATGGAAACATTATTTCATATAACGAATAGTGTCTAACAATCACTTTAAATCCAATATTTACAAAGTGACTACATATGTTTATGATAAAATTTTCGAGCAATTTTTCGAATTCTACTTTCAGTGTTATACAAAACTTTTAGATTTTAGTAATTGCCATATTTGTATTTGGTAATACACATTTTGGCATCAGCCGCATTTACTGCTTTATATATTCTTGTGTCTAATTTATTAAAACAAAATATTCCAAAATAATATCAAATTCATTAAGGGTTGTGTAGGCCTGTAACTGTATCTGTAAGGATCTTTGCACAAAATTCATTTACAGTGTTGCAGTTGTAAAAATTATCTAAACATTCAACCATACCACATTCTGTACATAACTCATTGTCAGATATTTTCATTTTATTTAAAGTGGAGGGAGACGAAAAACATGCCATAGTCAAACTGTAGGTCATATCAAACTGTTAACAAACTGTAGGTCATATCAAGCTGTTAACAAAATGTAGGTCATATCAAGCTGTTAACAAACTGCAGGTCATATCAAGCTGTTCACAAACTGTAGGTCATATCAAGCTGTAAACAAACTGTAGATCATATCAAGCTGTTGACAAAATGTAGCTCATATCAAGCTGTTAGCAAACTGTAGGTTATATCAAGCTGTTAACAAAATGTAGGTCATATCAAGCTGTTAACAAACTGTAGGTCATATCAAGCTGTAAACAAACTGTAGGTCATATCAAGCTGTTAACAAATTGTAGGTCATATCAAGCAGTTAACAAACTGTAGGTTATAACAAGCTGTTAACAAACTGTAGGTATTATCAAGCTGTTAATAAACTGTAGGTCATATCAAGCTGTTAATAAACTGTAGGTCATATCAAGCTGTTAACAAACTGCTGTTGCGTTTTTTGTAGGGTTACTCGTTTCCCATTGAAAGCCACTTCCACTGAACGTAAAAGTAAAATGTATGCTGGACTTTCCATGCTACATCCATGTCGTGATCATGTAATTGTAAAACAGTAAATGTATATGAAAATGTTGCTGATCAAATGTATATTTTTTTTTGGGAATCTTTTCATTTTCTGTTTTGCTAGGGTTAAATTTGTAGTCATTTGTGAAATTTTTATCTGCACAATATTCTTAAAGCAATAGGCTTACGAAGTTAACACTGTATGTCATTAAAACGAATAAGATATAAACTTTCAGATTCCGCAGGGTGAACAGTTTTGGCGTTTTTTTTTTACGCGGAGGCCGTTGAAATAGCAGATAAATAATTTTAGTCACCATTTTCAATACAATACATGTTAGATTTATTTATGTTTTTAGTTTTACTTTTCTTCCAGGCTGCTTCTTCTTAATTTTCCGTAGTTTGTTTCAACTCGAGATAGCTTATTCATAGTATTCAAGACTCACTTTGTAATAACAACACTTTTGTAATAACCTCTATACTAGTCATAACAAGTGCTTTGGTGTTATTCATTAACAAGTTAAGAATTAGTTACACACGAAGAAACATATTTAATGATTTTATCAAGGTTGGGTTAAATTTGTACAAGCCCTTGGATACGTGTTCCACTAGGAGAGAAACAAGTAAAGAAACAATTCAATGCAGTTAACGATAACAATTAGAATTTGCTTTGCCCTATTTTGATAAAATACTCCCCCCCCAACCTCCACAACCTTTCCCATAATTAACCTTACTACATATAGACCGTCCTGTAAAGTGCTGTCATTTAGGTGTGCCGTCCTGCGAGGTGCCGCTAAGACTTTGAACCCGTATTTTGAACCAGGATTTACCACTTGTCAAATGTACAAATAATACAACCGTCTGCAGCTTCATCGCGATTTAATTTTGGCCGTTTATTCATCGGATTTATGCCGAACTGTATCAATTTACTAGTTTCAAAATATTCACAAATGAAGTGTTCAGAATAAAGCCTTGAATTGCTGTTGGGAAGTTGTTTTCATTTCACATTTTATAACTCATTGCTTCAATGTCTCTGGTCGGAACTCTCCCTCCGCCTGCTTCTGTTCTAGGTTAAGTGTGAACTTTGTACGTCCAAAGGCATGGCCCTGAGCCAACTTCATTCCCAATGCACGATTTTTGCAAATTTGTCTTTAAAATTCGATAAAATAGTTCATTATCAGCGTTGGGTACCTCTTACTTCAGCATGTCTAAATGGTGCAACTAGTAAACTTCCGGCGGAATTCACGTCACTTTCAGAAACCGGTTTCTTCAAAATGAAAACGACAAGATGTCTGCGCTCAGAGAATTATTAAAGAAAGATATGTACTGTCAACTTTATTGTCAAAAATTATTTAAAATCGACAAAAAAAAAAAACGTACAACATATCTGATTGATGGATAAAAAAGCCAATATTTTATATTTTCTTATCCAATTGCCGTTTGACTTCAGCCTTTTACTTTAAGTGCAACATGGAGCAAACAGTCCCCTTATATATTTACGTTCAGTAGTTCAGTTTAGTGGCTTTTAATCGAGAACAAAGACAACTACAAAAATTGAATTAGCAGAGATTGAAACAACTCGGTAAGTTCAGTACTTTGACAACGATTTGTTGTTGTTTTTATTAGTTGGATTAATGGATAATAGTTTAATTAAAAGAAAAAGTCAGCAATCGGTTTTATATCTGTCTGCTTACACATATAATTCTTCACGGACACTACTTTAAGTGGTGTTTTTTTAAAACTCACACATCCCTCAATACTATATCTTTAGAGGGTTATATTCAGATACAACGATTCCAGACGGGCTTACTTTTCGTTTTATAACATCACAAGGCAGTAGTTTGTTATTAGTGCCTATTATATCACTTACATAACAGATTCTAGCTTTATACCATGTTCGAAATACAACTCTCTATTTCGAAATTCTATATTAGAGTGTATCAGGTGGGCCATTTCTAAATTCGAGCCAATCTGATGTTATTCAGTTTTTCTAAAACCTATTGGGGTGGTATAAAACACATTGATAAGTGGGTTACTTGAGATAATAATGAAGTTTTTACAGTAGTTATTCTACCACATTAAGTCATTTTTTTTTCCAATGTTAAATCTAGCCTTTCTATATAGACCAAGTCTATGGGTATATATTTATTTAAAATTCTCTATTAGCAAAACTATAGGGATACGAACTTTCCATTTGGTATAAAAAAATACTGCTAGGCAAGGCGTACATAATTAGATAAAATATGTCCACTTTGAAATCTGAGGTGGTTGTCTTCATGAATAGAATGTTACCCGCCGTTCTTGACCTACGATGTATTGCACTTGGAAATAAACAACACGAATTGAATTGATATAAAGATATCAATGGGATTGGCACGTTAGAATTCACTTTACGCGAAAAACAAGAGCAATAAATCTGTTAATAATAGCGGTGATATTTGGTGTGTAGAAATATGTGGAATGGAATTCCTTACTTCGTCGTAGCAAAAGAAAGCTTCATTGAAGCTGTCCATTTAGTTTCAAGTTCAAGACGGCCTGGATATTGTTGACAATACGCAAATACAGTCATTTTGGTTGGCGGAAATTACCCAAAAAATTAAAATACAATATCATCCGGAGGAAACTACATTTCAAAGTTGAAAATAATTGGTTAACGTGGCATAGGATTAGAGAAACTCCACACTAAGAAGTGATCTTGGTGTAGATAATATATTTGAGCTATTATGCCAACAACAATTACACACATATTTCCGCTATATTATGCCATCATCAGATAATCATATATGTTTATATAGCTACATCACAACTTCACAGTTAATCTTTGATTTGACCAGAAGTTATCGTGTTCACACGTTGCGCACAATTTGTTGAAATGCAATGTAAATCGAGGTCTGAGCTAAAGGAAGATAAATTGTATGTTTGAAGATAATTAAGGAATTGTTGACTGAGTTAAAAAATAATATAGCATGAATATTGTAAAGTATGCAATTGAGTCATTATTGTTTTTCGCCATGCGCATAACAACAAAGGGCGAACTTGTTGCTAGTGTAACTAAAACATTTCTTATTGTGTTTGCGTAAGGTTTGTTCTTCTAATATTTAGGTTGACATTACATTTTTTTATTCCATTAAAAATCTGTTTATCTCTTTCATTGTTGCTTTTGATGAATGCGGAAAAATCCATAGAAGTGTGACGCGGTTGCATCTGTTAACAAGGATAAGGAAACTAGGTCAGCTTTATATAGCCTTCATGTTTTGTTTTCTTTGTTTTCTTTGTTTTCGCTTATTTGGCAGATTAAAAATCGGCTTAAGGGGGAGAAGGGGGAGAGAGGGGGGATTATAAGAAATGACCATCACGCTTTGCAGTTTTATCGGTGTATAAACTGTTCAAACTTTGCGTAAAATTCCGATCGGTCGAAAGTTTGCACGGTTTGACCACACTCTGTTGAAAGTTTATACCCCAATAAAACTGCAAAACGTGATAGTCAATTCTTAAATAGTTAACAATGTCAAACTTTTCCTTTCTTCGATTGTCTCCTCGAGGTTTTGAGAATTTGCAGAATTTAATACAACCAGTTTTGAATCCATTTACGGTTAGTAATATAAAGCATCCAACAATATTAACTGTTAAAAAAAATTAGTAATGTATGTAAAACAAATATACACGTAAAAATGAGGATTTATCACCATTATTTACATGTTGCAGGCTGAATTAGATGGCTGGGGACACAGAGTCATGAAATATTGACAACAACAACACTAGGATGTTTGTGGCAATCAGAAGGACCCGGCTTTCGAACAAAATAATTAAAAATAGAGATTGTTGTGAACAATTATTTATTTTTAAGTTTGGGAAAAGGGTTCGACTGCTCACACTAGACAGAAAACAATACAGATCATTAATTCGGCCTATAACAGTAAAACACGTTTATATCATTGAATTAAACTCGCCTGTTTGCACGTCCCAGACTGTAGATACTAACAGAATTTTCTGAGCGGTTATAGCCGCGGCATGTTAAGGCATGTGATTGCATGTATATATAAATATATATTTAAATAATGATACAAATTTAGAAAAGGTAAAAAGATATAAGTGTGCCAGTGTTTGTACTCTTTAAAAAAAGTATATGTATATATACGTATATATGCAAAATTTTCTTTCTCTACATTTATACAGAAAAATATATATGCCAGTACCACATTATCAGAATAACTCAAAAATAACAAACACATTTGTGGGTAATATATATATTTTTTTATTAATATATAGATATATATATTTGTTGTCAAGAGTAATCACACTGGTACAGGGATATCGACTTATTTAAGTCGATAAATTATCTCATGTTTTAGATCAATTCTCAGAGACAAGTTTCTAGATAGACCTGAATCTCGAGTTGTTCTTGATAACATAAAGGCGCACCTCGAGAAAAGACAATACATGTAACATGTAAATTGTGAAGATAAATATGTGGCAAATAGATAACACACATTGATATTAGGTACGGGTTAAAATAAGCACAACCTGAAAAATGTATCGCTTGGAGTTAGTAATAAACCCATTAGTCTACCAAATGAAGATGAGGGCAGTTAAGGGTTATCTGGTACAGAAGAGAATTTTGTCTTAACCAAGAAGTCCGTGGGAGAATCGTATAGGTTGAGAAATCGATATGGTTAGAATAGAAGTACGTATTTCCGCAGACTATTAGCATTAATATTACCTTTAAAAGTCTCATTAACAAGCTTTTGTTCCGTCGAAAATGTCACCTTTAAGGAAATACAATCAATATTAGGTTATTTAGCTTTTTGTGCTCGGGCTATTCCGTCTTCATGGGATTTTAACAGATGGTTGTACGATTCCACGCCAGGCGTAAAGATGACGTATCACAATGTACGTGTGACACAGGATATAAAGGCTTACCTAAAGGTTTGGCTTGATTTTCTTGAAAATTTGAATAGCACTTCCATTTTTGCCGACACATATTAGTCTTTTAAAACATCGCTTAGATTGTATACCGACAGCGCAGGAGAGAGCAAGCTAGGTTGTGGGGCGTATTATAATTGTCATTGGGTCAATTATAAGTGGTCAGCTGAATGGCAAAATAAAAAGGTGACCAACATTTTGACTGATATACAATTTCTCGAAATTGTTCCGATTTTATTAGCTATGTCAGTCTGGGGGGAAAAAACTCTGCAACAAGAAAATACTATTCTGGGTTGACATTCAGGCGTTATCGAACAAAACGACAAAGTCCAAACGAGTTATGACCATTGTTAGAGAATTGGTTTTGTATACTTTGCATAATAACATTCAGTTCAGGGCCAAACATAAACTAGGTTGCCAGAATTCTATTGCTGACGCCTTATCTCGGTTTCAGGGGGACAGGCTTCTATTCCTAACGCCCCAACGCAGATCAACCTCTAGCGGTCGTTCAACATACATCAATAATAAAGAAAATAACTTGATAAGTCTGTCAACCGCCATCAATATTCAGAAATCATATAATACAAGTCTACCAATTTTCAATAAATTTAGATCAAACTACAGCTCAAATAATGAGTGATCTTTCAGCTGCTTCATGTGGTACAATTCGTTATGTTTTTGTCCCTTACACATGTTAGCTACCCAACAGTCAAATGCTACTTATCTGAGTTGAGCTTTCGTAGTAGCATCCAATCTTTGGACGATGTTACGTCAAGGTTTATTGTGAAGAAAATGTTAGAAGGTATGATAAGATTTACACAGCTTAGAGATCCTAGAATGTCTATCACTAGCAATACATTAGCTAAACGGATTTCTGCGCTGACATATGTATATTCTTCGAATTATGAAGCATGCCTGTCGCGTCTGACTGTTCCCTAGCTTTTCACGCCTTCATTTGACTAGGTGAGTTACGGTCGACAAATAACAAGCGTATCGAGTATTGTCGGTGCGAAATATTAAAGTGCTAACCAACAAGTCAGTGAGTCTCTATTTACCTTTCTCAAACACCGATCAGTATGGAAGAGGGTCTCGTATATTAGTACATCAATTGAACGGGAAAATGTGTCCTTTACATTTGTTGTCTTAATATCTAGCCATGAGGCCGCAATACCCAGGTCACCTATAATGTCATTTTGGTGATAAACCAGTCAAAAGATATCAGTTCTCTTCTGTCTTTGACTAAGCTATCAATTTCTTGGGTCTGGATTCCAGTTTATATAAATCACATTCTTTAAGAATTGGTGCTGCAACAGAGGCATCGATGCAGGGCTTGTCGGTTGAGAAAATAATGGGTATCACTATGGGTAGATGGTCTAGCAGGTGTTATAAGAGGTAAAGCAGACCATAAGGAGTTGAATAACAATTTTATATGTTGAACAATTCAAAGCATGTTTTCAGGTAGCCCAGTTCTTGTATGGGTTATAGGAACTTCAATAATTAAGCACGCCTTTCTACATGCTCGAAGTCGACCTGGTGGAAGTAATTTCGGGCTAAATAGGTTGAATATTTCCGTTTGGTGTCAAAGAAAAGTCGGGCTGTCGGCTATGAATCACTTTTAATCATCTTAGAAAATTTCAATCGGATTCATCCATTGGTGATACATTGTGTTGACAATGATATACGCATCAGTACACTGCGCGAGCAACTTAAGCTACACAATATTTTAAACTTGTTTTCCCAAATACTTTGCTAATTTGGTCACAATTTGGGCTCAGTGAAAATAAGTGAGTAATGACATCATGTTTAAAAAAGCTTTAAAAAAAATAGTTGTTTGTCAACTCATATCATTAAGTTTGGAGTATCCTATATCAAATACCTCGATATTTCATGTGAACATCTACAATTATATTTGCCGGACGGTGTACATTTGTCCCCGTTAGGAAATGACATCTTTCTCAATACGAAGACAGGAGGTTTGGGAAAGTTTGTTACATGTCCAAAATCAAAAACTTATCCCTCAATCAAAATTTATTGATATAATATTCACGTCTCTTTTCTTGGCTGCCGCGGCCTCCTGTAACGACTTATTCTCCACTCCAGGGGACGTGTCCGTGTCATATGTGTGGTGGTGGTCAGAGTATCCTGATACTCTAGTCGTTACAGAAGGAGTCGTGTGCCAGTAGATTTGATACACTGATAATTCACCAATACTACTATTTAATGTTGTGACCTGGGAACCCAATGATTAATGGGTCCTATATTTATGTGACTTGAACTGTTGAGCATTGGCACTATTGACGGTCCATGGAGTACATATTAAGTTTGCCATTATTATTTTTGTGGGATCAAATTGATGATCCAAGTGTGACCTATTTTGTTGTATTTTTGGGATCGTATTTCTCTTTCCATTTGTGAGTCAGTAGTTTCCTGAAGCCCAGAATCTACAGACTACTCGATTCAAATGTGTTTATTGGTGGGTTGGTCTGTTCACTTCATTTGAATTAAAAAATGTCAATCGGAGGAATGACATATACCTGATAAGTTGGCAGGTCAGTATCTTCAATTGTATATGGTGAGTAAAGGCTGCGGCCATAATTCAATCAAAATTGTTTGTCATTCCGTTTATTCTTTGTTCAACTGACTCTACTGAAATCAGGTCAGCTCTTACATTGCGCTGGAAAAATATCATTATTTGACTAACTCGCAGAAAGAGCGAAAAAACGAAACTGTTCAAAATTGTTGAATTTACAAAGCAAGGTAACTCTTAGTATCACGTGTTCTTTGCGCTTATGACACTTCATTGCTTTCCCACTTTGCACATGTCTCACATGTGCTCTGACACGGGCTCTCATTGAGTTTCCACTACGTTACAAAACTTCGTAGTGCGTCCAAGTCGCTGTCATTGCCCGGTGCCACTACCGCGTAAGTTTAATCAGGCTGTCAAACGTAAACAGACCGATAGCTGGAGCACACGGGTGGCTCTAATCTCTGCTTCGACACTTTTTGCAAACAAATTGAGAACAATATTTTAATAGGAGATACATTTAATTGTGGACTTTACTGAGTCATAACAATGCCTTCGTAAGAACGCCGAAGCATGAACATGGGGCCCTCTCCCGTCCCACTGCGGTCAGATTTCAACAGAATATGGCAGGGTATTCATTTAAGTGGAAAGCATGAGGGAAATGCTATAGCGTTCAAAAAATGATTCACACAAGCACATTCTTCATATTTTTGTTTTCAAAATAATCACACAGTTCTTTGATTGATATCTTTCATACTTATATATTTGTGAATACTACTCACGCCTCTGACAGGTTGGGCCATCCCAGCCGTTGACTTTGTCACATCTACCTTCACAGCCCATTTCTCTATGACACGTTTGTGACTCAGCACAGTGACACACGTGCTGACAGGACTGACCATATATCTGCATAGGACAATGAGCTGTCACTGAAAGAAAAAGGGTATCACTTAAATAGTGTGTTAACATCTAGACTTAAATGTCAACAGCACTGATTCATTGATTGTTTGAATTTTCGGTGCTTTACACCGTGGCTAATGGTATCGATGGATTCCAATAGTAAACAGTGACAGTACCCCAACAAAACAAGTCAGTTTCAGTGTAAGGTCTGTTGGAAAGATAACGTTCCTCCAGGGATAAGTATGGATGTATGAAATATAGGCTCAAACATGCTGATTGCAAAACTAACATGTCGGTAGCGGTTCTTAAATCGAACTTTGTTTCTCCGTGACCTATGTAAATCCAAGATAAACCTAAAAAAAGTTCCATGATATATACAGGCCTGGAATACAGGAACACAATTATAACTTTCAGTTTGACGGGGAATTGTTTGGAAAATAAGTCTTAAAAACAAAACCTGCTTTTCTTCTTTATTTTCCCCACCACTTGCAAAATAAGTTTTAGCATGACTTCTTGGAATTGACATGAACCATTTGAGAAGAAAAAAGCTTTGTGGTTAGTGTGGTGATTTTGAAAGAAGTTACTGTCAGTGGCAACATGACGTAGTCTGTGTTGCCTACGTTTTTATAATCTTAACCTCAATGGATAAACACTGCATCTTTCGACCTATTGTTGTCTAGAATTTGGTGGAATACCATCATTCTTCATTCTTCTTAACTCAAGAGAGCAACACGTTTTTTTAATTCATTAATGTATTCGCTTTCAAGTTATTGTGTGCACAACACCTATGGCTGAGTACGGAAATAAATCATAATGGCTATCAAATTGTCAACAGGCGGGAGTTCCATTCCAGCGCTGAATCTACATTCCCAGTTTGAAAAATTAATCGGTGGATTCGTGCTACAGTGTTCACAGTACATTTGCGCAAATACTGTGTTCAAACCACAGTAGGGGCTATTTTCTCGACCAGAATTCGGTGGCATGCAAAAGACGTCCATCATACTTACAGGGGAAGCGCAATTCAACGTTTAAAGTTGATCACAAAATTTATTTCAAGGTTACATGTATTCACAACAAATTTGTAAAGAATCCAGTTAGTGCCATTGATATAATTAGTTTCCAAACAAAATTCTCGTATTTGCTAAAACCACTCTCTGAAATACGAAAACAAATCGTTATTTCTTGTAATTAAAAGGTTATTCCCAGTATTTACGAGACGTTACGATAAATTATCTCGTAATTACAAGAAAAAGTGTCGTAATTACCATAAATTATCTCGTAAATACGATAAAATGCCGTAATTACTAGATTTTTTCACTTGTTATAGTGTTCACAAAACATAAGTTTAACTACGGCATAAAACCCGTTATGGATCGTTGCCCAGTTGACAAGATTGAAGGGAATTCCATTCATCACCTTAAAAGAAAGAAGATTTATTCCAAGTTTGACTTTTGAGATTCTTTTTTACTGTATAAAACCAGACTGGCGGTCATGCTGTTGCCCGGAATTTGGCTGAATGCAATCATATTATAGTGTTTACAAAACATAATCAGATTCAGATACTGCCTTTCTAATACAAATTTAGTTACAAAGAATAAACAATACCATTTATCGGCAGAGGCCATTTTTTCAGAAGACGTTTTAACATTTGTTGGCGAAATTCGAAGGTGTGCTGATATATCATTACATATTTGTTTCTGCTAAAAATAGTTCGTCTACCTTGTACTGCAGTTACAACAATTTGATTGAATCTTCTTCGGAAATGTTTCAGCCCATTAAATGTGATATTTGAGTTATATGTAATTGGACCCTTGTTCAAATTCCCTTCCATATCATCAAGGTAGAACTCTTCCAGTTTCATAGAGGCTGATCTGTTTTCGCAGTTTTACGGTGGTCATTAATTACCTTAAATGTATTTTACAATTCTCTCGATAATTGGATTGCATTCGACCAAAAACATTTGACGAATTGTAATACTACTATGATAACACAGCTAAAACACGAGCCATTCAATATCATTTAGTCCCATTTCTCAAGATATATTTGGATTCTTTTGAAATTTATATTATATTTAAACAGGATGGAGATAACACGTGTAACGCTTTATAAATTTCAACTGCTTAAATTCTTAGGCGAGTTAAACGTATAACAAAAACATGGCTAAGATAGATTTTTGACTTCTGGGTATATTGATAAGCAAGATTTCTGCCGAGACGCCAAGCTCGTTTTCAAGCAATTATCTGAAATCTCAACAAAATATACTTAGATATTAAAATGTGTATAGGAAACATACGTTATGACTTCGTGATGACATGGTGTACATTGGAATGGTGTATGAGGTCAATGTATGTAAACAAACCCTGATTTCAAGTTTAAATACCTTTAACATATACTTTTTTGTTTTTTTTTTTTTTTTTAAATGTTATATGTCATGATCGACAGATATTGTGAGATAAATTTGGCCACTATTGCTGTCTTATTTCAAATAGCTGTATTCACTTCCTTCTTGGTAGTCATTCACACCTTTTGAACCGATTGTCCGTGAAAGTTTCGCACAATGTTAAAAAAGTGTATCAGCCTTCGTTGTCTCAGGTTGGACTTTTAAGTTACGTGGTGTAAATGGCCCATCGAACTGGATTGATACTGCTATAGTCCGACAACTGAAACAACTCAGCAAGGTACATCGTCACGTATCACACACTGTGCTCCTAATCCCTATATATCTTCTGGCACACACAACCCTTATTTCCCTGTATTTGTGTTTGTCAAGACTGCAACAAGAGCACCGCAAGAGGTACATACTATGCCCGTTACTGGATTTAAAAAACTGCTGTACTCAATATTGAACATTGTCGTTGAACCAGAAAACATACCACTACGCACGAAAGAGTTAAGTGGCTTTTTATTGCCATACAGCCCAGACAGACGCATGATTAGATTATTACACATTGAACTTCTAAAAATCTAAAAAAATTATAGTAAGAGGGACCTTTACCCTTGATCTAGGCCACTGAAACGTGATCTTCTCTTGGATTTTCGTATACTTAATCAATATATAAAATGTCGTCAAAATTGGTTGAAAAGTGAAGGTTCCACAGTGAGCACAATGAGCGCAGTTTTACTAACAAAATATCTACATACAGTGACAGTGACAGTGGTCTTGGTTTTTGAGCCAGGTGACTGAAACTTGAAATATCTAACATCGGAAAATAAACAATAAACAATAAACAAATTCTTCATGGGATATTCTTGCTTTAGCATTGTATAAAGTCTCGTCAGACTTTATAAATGAAGCCTATACGGTGATGTCAAAAACGATAACGTACATGTGAACGGACATACGTTCAAAGCGTATTAAAAAGTTTGCATAATAGACTTGCCCTTAGCCTTGGCTTTATCAATAGCGCTTTATCTAGGTATGAAGTCGAGTCACAATCGGTCGGAAAATGAAGACACCACAGTGATGACAAAAATGTAAACAAAAATATCTTTAGTGGCATTGATATTGACCTAGGAGGGTGAAACTTGATTTTCTTGCTTTATTATTTGATAAACCCCGGTCAAATTGGTCGTAAAACATAAAGGCTCATCAGTGATCACACGCGGTTTGACGGACACAGGCCGTACCATAATACGTCAAGCTTATAAAAAAGGGAATATGATAAATGAAATGAATTTTCGTGAAATCCACAGGAAGGCCATGCCAAATTATTATTACAGGTTTGGATGACCTTGAGCGGTACACCAGGAAAAATAGTGTCAGATTATTCAATGTTCCCGATAATGTCATCTTCCCACTGACCTCCACTAAATCGATTGTAACCAGTATTTTCGCTGAAAAGATAGGAGTCCAGTTCACAGAAGATGAAATAGACATTTGTCATCTGCTTTGTAAAACAAGAGATGGAAAGGTGAAAATAATTGTCAAGTTCAAATCATAAGAATCTAAAATAAAAGTTCTGAAATCCAAAAAAAAATTAGCAGGATCCCAAATTGTGCTCGCTGAAGATCTAACAAAAGAAAGACACGAACTAGTGAAGCAACTCCTTGTATCCAGAATAATTGGTCAGGTCAACTCATTTTGGACCAGAGATGGGAAAATCTTTATGAAATTGAAGGAATCAATATTCATCGTATTTTTTGTTCTGATGATATCCAGTCTATAATTTATCCGAACAGCCGCAGAGCATCTGTGGATGAGGAAATAGGGAATTGAGCATGGCAACACCTTATTAACCCCCTGTATCCTTTAAACTAATAGGTCAGTATCGTGTATATGCGTTCAACCCTATTATAAGTCTCGAACAATTTACTCCAAGTGATATCATAGGATATTTCAATTGCTACTTGTGTTTGTGGTACTTCAAGTGCTACATTGTACATGTCACATTGGACATTATCATTTTGAAATATTGAGCTTTATGATATAAGCTAACAAAATACATGGGATTAAGTACATTTATTAGTAGTTAATTATGCTAGACAGCTCATTCTGTTATCAAAAATAACAATTTAAATGTAATAAAGTACATTTACTAGTAGTTAATTTTGCTAGACAGCTCATTCTTTTATCAAAAATAAAAAAATTAAATGTAATAAAGTACATGTATTAGTAGTTAATTATCCTAGACAGCTCATTGTGTTATCTAAAATGAATCACTCTTATTATATTTCCAACTGTGTAGCCTTTCTGTTTGCTTTTTATCATAGTCTTAAGCCACCATTGGTACATATCATAGTTAATTTCAAGCCACAAACGTGTATTATGATTTCTTGCTTATGGGTTGACACAATTTATATTTTGCTATTTGGGTACACACTTATTGTAATGTTTTGAGCAACATACATATTTTGATTACCAATGGAAGCCTGTTGTATGCAACTGACTTGTAATGCATTGTTTAATTATAAGTGCCATAAGATGCTATTTGGCTTTAAATATCAAGTCCCTGCTACATGCTGTTTGTTTGTGTACAGTATTTGTTAATAGAGTCAGGTCTAGTCACATGACTTTATGCATATTGATGCTGAAATCACCATATACTTCAATCACATTTCTTTATCTGGTATGATGTGCGATATAAAATTCCGGCAACATGACGATTTTGACAATTTGTTATGTATTAATGTGTAGCATAACTTGTAGTTCAGTTTA
>JAVFBZ010181549.1:0-10735 GCA_032466195.1 Katharina tunicata
AAGATAGAATTCCAAACTAACAGTGATGCTCCAGTCACAAAGAACCTGAAAAACAGCGAATTCCTGACCACCATTGACGCTTCCAACTCAAAAACCATACCAAGCGATAGTTACCAGTTAACCACTGATGCAATTTTCACTCAGAGGACATCCAATAGGAGATTCCAGATAACCACTGATTTTTCTGTCACGAAGAGCACACTAAACAAGGATAGTCTGAGCTCTACAGAGGTTCCAATCATAGAAAGCACACAAAGTGAGGATATTTTCAAAGTACTGACAACACTTCATAGATCGTTTAACAGTGACTACTCAGTTTGGTTTAGTGATAGCTTCCATGAGGTGACTCCTTCAACGGCAGACTTTTATACAGACAATTATATATTTTCTTCTTTAAATAGTGTTTTGCTTGATTCAGGACTTGATACATTTTCAAGAGACAATGTTCCCTCAAGTTCCTTGGAAACAATACTACTAAGTGACAATTTTGTTGATTCATATCCACCTATGTCTTCCAGTGATAGTCCATTAGCGGAGGAGTTTCCAAACTCTTTAAGCTCTGTTATTGAACATCAGTCATGGCCTCTGAAGTCAATTTTAAAGTTAACAAGCATCTCAGCCAACACTAGGCAGATCACTGAAGCCTTGTTTACAATGAGCACAATGAACAAGGATGTTCAGAAAAGCAGTGATACCTTTGTCTTAAAGAGCACACCCACTGTGAATATTCAGACAAGTGGTACCCCCTTCACTCTAAATGTGGATTCACAGACAATCAGTAATACCTATACCACAAAGAACACACCCAACACTCATTTCCAGCTAGTTAGTGGTGGCCCCATCAGAGATTTCCAGACATCAAGTCATACATCAAACACAGATATCCAGACAACTATTGCCCGGACCAGTAAAGGAACGCCATACACTGAATTCCAGACAACCAGCAATTCCCAGTATGCTCAAGGCATCACATATATTCAGATGAGGGATACCCTGAGCACATCAGAAACAAATATTAAAACTAATGACTCTCTTGTCACAAAGATCACATCTCAGACTGAATTCCAGACTTTCAGTGAGGCCATATGGAGCACAGCAGCCTCAGCTATCCAGACCAGTGGTACACCAACAACAACATACAACATACAAAGGAGAGATTTTCAAACCACAAGTGACACAAAAAACATAGCTAAGCCTGAATTTCAGACAAACAGTGATTCTTTCTTTACTAAAGGCTTATCAATCACAGATGTTGACAACAATGATGGTTCAGTTAAAGTGTTCCCATCACAGACAGAAACCCAGACACCAATCATGAATATTCATACCAGTGATGATTTCAGAACAAGGAACATACCAAAGATAGAATTCCAGACTACCCATGATGCCCCAGTCACAAAGATTATGCCAAACAGTGGATTCCTGACCACCAGTTATGCTCCCAACACAAAGATCATACCAACCAATGATTTCCAGTTCACTCAGAGTACAAAAAACAAGCGGTTCCAGATGACCAATGGTCTTCCTCTCACCCAAAGCATACAATACAAGGATATTTTGAGCTCTATAGATGATCCAATCAGAGAGAGCACACTAAACAGGGATATTTTTATACTACCTACAACTCCTCTTAGACTACATGAAGTGTTTCCTTCAACTCCACATTTTTATACGGATAGTTACATATTTTTGAATACTGTTTTTCTTGTTTCAACACAAGATGCGTTTTCAAGAGATGTTCCACCAAGTACCTTACCAACTATTCTACCAAGCAATTCTTTTGTTTATTTCAATTCAAATTCACCTATGTCTTCCAGTGGTAGTCAAATAACGAAATACATTGCAAACTCTTTGAGCGCAATACCTTCTCTGACTGACATGTCAAAATCAACAACCATAGATCTAGATACAAACATTTATTCTGACTTTCAGAATGCTTCTTCATCTCATGCCACAGTAACTGAATCTCCTTTTCTGATAAACACAGAGAGACATCCTGTAGATAACAACGATATTGATATTTCTACACTAGATATTGTCTCAACCAGCAATATTCCTTTCACTGAAGCCCTTTTTACATTGAACAATATGAGCACTCTTAATGAGGATACCCAGGTAATCAGTTATACACATACCACAAAGAACATACCAAACACTCAATTGCACACAATAAGAGACAATCCCACCCCTAAAAGTATATCAATCACTGTTTTGCAGACATCTTGTCATACACCATTCACTCAACCTGCATCAAACACAGATATCCAGACAACTAATGAAGCCCAGACAACCAAAGGCATACCATACACTCAGTTGCAGGCAACCAACAATCTCCCCTTCACTCTAGACATTCCAATCACATTTATGCAGACTAGCGATGACCTAGCCACAAAGAGCACATCAGATATAGATATCCTGACTAGAGGTTCTGTTCTTACTAAGAACATATCAAGTACTGAATTCCAGTCCATCAGTAATGCACTAATAACAAAGAGAACACCAAACACAGAATCTGAGAATATTGGTGATCCCTCTAAAACATTGCGCACACCACACAATGAATTCTTGACAAGGAACACACAATACAATTATATTCCTACTTCTGTCAATGCTGCAGTCATAGAAAGCACGCAAGGCAAGGATGTTTTCACTCTACCTATTTTCACTGCAACGCCTTCTCTGACTGAGAAGTCAAGATTAATATCACCAATCATAATCCAAGGTACAAAGACACATACCGACTTTAAGCTTATATCTCCATCGCTTGCAAAAGAAATGGAATCTCCTGTGATAAACAGCCATCATGCAGTTTACAGTGATATAAACAGTTCTACTCTAGATATCTCAAACAGCATAAATGTACATCTTACAGCCTCCGGATTAACAGGGATGTCTTTCGACTACAATGCCAGTGCACTCTCTGCCAGTATGATGGACATTGATGCTGCCAACACTTCTGCTCCATCAACAAGCTTATCTGAGGAAACTAACAACAGATACCTGTAAGTTTTTCCTCGGTTGTATGCATGTTGATTTTAATCTTTTTGTTATTATATTTGGCATGCATAAATACATTGGGTTTGACATATAGATTGGAGGTGTGATTTTTAATATCTAACCCCAACAAAATTTGCTAAAAATTTTGGGTCGGTATTTTCAAGGTACGATTTGAAATCGGGTTGTTCAACATGCCTAATAGGTTATGCGCCATTTTGGAGGATTTGGTAGGAAAGTTCTAAATGTGTAGTTCATGAATGAATTTGCTGTAATGCATAGATTTTTATTTCTAGAATTTTTTTTTTGCGAAAGCTGTGTCATTTCATAATAAGCTGTCTCAAAGATGGTGATTGACATTTCTAATTAAAACCTGAGGTTTCCAGAACCTTATTGGGTCAAATTTGTATAATGTCTATTTTGTTACAGTCAAGCATTTGTATATCATTCATTTTGTGTTATTGATTTATTTTGTTGTTGTTGCTTCAGATCGTACTTCTTATTTCCATCATCTCCTGTGAGCATTCAAGCTGATCAGCTTACTTCAACAATACCAATACTTATGTCCAGTGATTTGATAGCTGAGGCTACCTCTTTTTTAAATGATGAAGCTTCTTTGGATCAGTCACAGCCTTCACTTCAAGAACAAACCTTCATTTCTCATCAACCAATGTTATCAGAGACAAATGGACATTTCTTCACGAGTTTACAACCTACAACTTTGAATAAAGAACATCTGGTGTCTTCAAAACCGTTGATTTTTTCCTCATTTTCTCAAGCAGAACAGTTTTTCTCTGACCCAACTCCTGTTGCTTCGAACTTAAATGATTTTTCTGTAACAACCCAGTCCAGTTTAATTAGTTCTGAAGATTCCTCTTCTGCCTTGTTTCCAGAAAGTGTATGGAAACGAAGTGGATTTATAGACACTGTTTCAGATAGAAATCCTGTTCAGCAATCAACCACATTTACAGCCACATCTGATGTGTTTATTCAACTATCAACTGGATTATATTTGTTGTCATCTACTATTCCGTTAGATGAAGACATGTTCACATCTTCTATCCTGCTGGAAAGTTCACGAAATGTTAGCCAGTCTCTCAAAGTTTCACAGAAAAGTACTATGCTGTTTCAAGACAATGTTTCAGACACATTTTCGAGCTTGGATGACAACTTTTTAACTGGTGAAGTGTTCTTGACTAACTCTCTACTTCCATCTGATGTAATGCTTGATGTTAGCTCTAAAGTTTATGAAGGCATGTCTCATTATGAATTGCATTCTACCTATTCACCTATAATTGCTCTAACTGCTTCTGCTTTATTTGGTTATCCTACTACTGAGCATGTTTATTCATTCCCTTCTGTAGATTTGGTAATAGTTAATAGTTCTTTGTTTACAAACACTCCACTTACCCTAGTTACCAAGACCTTTACAGGTGTTGAAAATAGCTTTAGCCCTGTGTTCCTTCCCACCAGTAATTATTTCAGTTTTACTTTTCCAGAAGCACCTAGCAAGACCTTGAAGTCAGGACAATTTACTGTAGAAACTTCAGCAATAGTGCCCCAGATAGAAAGTATTAGTATTTCAAAAGAATTGACCATTGTACCAACTAACAAGGAAATTGGCTTATCGTCATATACTGCATCAGTTAATCGGGAGCTTTTTTCAAGTGAAAGGGATATTGGATTAGAAAGAGATACCAGTTCGGTTTTGGGTACACGTTCAAAATCAGAATTAGATGAACGTATATCAGAAATGACACCTGCCACAGATTTTGTATCTAGTATTTCTGTTGAGAATGAGAGTACAAGTTTTACTAGAGAAAAGGCAAATGTTGAAGATGTGATATCCACAATACCTAATCTGTCAGAATTCAGTAGTCAGACTGAAAGTAGTACATATGTTACTAAAATATCAGATGCCACAAGCCTGATTACCCTCATGCCTACACCTGCTGTCACAATGTCTCCTGCATTAGATTTGGAAACCTCAATGACACCGGTTTTGTCCAGTTCATTACCTCTACCATTCTTTGAAAATTTGTCATCGTTTGTATCATTCTTTATAAGACCTTTGAATTCAACTGAATCGGTAGTGTTACTTTCAACAGCTATTCAGATGAAATCAAGTTTAGTGCTGGTCAATATTACACATTTCAGTGAGCTATCTAGTGTGTCTGCTGACTCTACAGACTCTATTATTAACAGTACTTTAAATTTAGACACATCGAAGGTGACTCCAACAGGACAGTTACCATTAGAGATTTTGACATCAGAAGATTTACTGAACATGAACACTCGGGAAGTCATTCATCCAAGCGCCGATTCCCTATTTGATTCATCTAAATCACAGACCATTGAATTAACAGATCCATTAGATACTTCAACGAGAATTTTACTTGTAAACATTTCAGACTCTTTGACTTTGCCCACAGTGTATTTGAGTGAATTGCTATCTTCCCCTGGTGTTAATATTAACACATCATCTGATATTGAAGACGCCTTTGTTTCTAGTGCCTCCACACAAGGTGTGACTGAATCCAGTACTCCACATCAAGTAAAAAATACTATCAGTTCTCTATCATCAGCATTAGATTATACTGCAGAAATTACAAGCAGTGTGACTTTATATCCATCAAATAACTATTCAAGTACAAAAGATGCCTTCTACAGTCGATCAAAATCTGTGGATGACTTTGCGTTCTCTACAGTGTCACCATTTGAAGATTCTTCTGTCTACACTCTACCTTCTCCATCAAACACAATAGCAAGTGAATTTCATTCTGTGACAAACAGTGATATAGATATCTCTACAGCAAGAACTGTCTCAAATAGTAGAACTGAAGATCTCACCAATATTTCAACATCTGAATTTACAACCAGGATGTCTCTCAGCAACTACGCCAGTTCCCTGCCTGTAAATATACTTGACACTGATGCTGTCAAGACTTCTACTCCACTCATAAGTGCTACTGAGGAAATTCTTAACAGATACCTGTAAGTCTCTTCTTAATTCTTACGCATATGTAATTAATGACTTTTTGTTTGTTTATTTGTTCTGCTGGATATGTGATAAATGTCTAACAAATAAAATTGGGCCAAATTTCAAGATTTTGCGTTTCAAGGGCTTTATTGGGTCATTCCAGTATAATGTGAATTTTGTTGAAATCAGACATTTGTATGTAATTATGTTTTTTTTGTTTGTTTTAGATCATACTTATTATTTCCATCAACTCTTGTGAGCACTCAAGATGATCGGCTAACTTCAACACTACCACTACTTATGTCCAGTGATTTGATGTCTGAGGCTACCTCTTCATTGAAGGATGATGCTTCTCTGGATCAGTCACAGCCTTCACTTCAAGGGCAAACCTTCTTTTCTCATCAACCAATGTTATCAGAGACAAGAGAACATTTCTTCACGAGTTTACAACCCACTGCTCTAAATCAAGAACATATCTTCACTTCTAGACAGCTCTCAGAAGAAAAACATTTGTTCAATTCTGAACAATCAACATTGTTAGAGCAGATGACAGCCTCTGATTTGGAACATGCTACGGAGCTATCAACATTCTCTGAAGAACACCTACGTTCAACAACTACACAGATTTTACCATCTTATCCAGAACATCTCTTGACTTTTCTAAAATCAACATTCTTATCTACTGAAGAATTGCCTTCACAGCTTCATTCTACATATTCAGAGCATGTCATCATGTTTCCATTTTTCTCATTTACAACATCAGAACCATTTATGAGCGACACAATTTCTGTATCTTCAGATTTAGATGATGTCTCTGGAACAACTATGTCTACTTTATTGGATTTAGAGGCTTCATCGTCTGTCATGTTTCTAGATAGTATACGGATCCAAACTAGTCCTATAGAAACAATTTCAGATACAAATCTTGTACCATCTGATTTGTTTATTCATATGTCAACTACTCCACCATTACCAGAAGACATGTTTACAAAAGCATCTAGCATGGTGGAAAATTTACCAAACATTAATCAGTCTGCCGATATTTCACAAGAAAAAACAAACATTGTTTCAATTAAACCAAGTAGCTTGAGTGATCAGCTCTTACCTAGCGAAGTGTTTTTGACTAAATCTCAACTGTTATCTGATGTGATATTTGATACTAACTCTAAACTGTTTGGAAGCCTGTCTGACTATGAATCGTACAAAAGCTTCTCACCTATAACTCCTCTGACTACTTCTGCTTTGCTTGATTACCCAACTGACATATTAACATTCTCTACTGACCTAAAGGATTTGATATCCCCATCTGATTCCAGTGATTCTCGTCCATCGGTTATGCACACAAGTGGTGGAGAAATGAGCCCTTCTGTTGTATCTTCTGAGCATGGTAGTTCTAGCCGTTCTGTAGAACTAGAAATAGTGGATAGTTCTATGAAAACTAACACTCTGCAAACCCTGGTTACCTCATCCCTCCCTGGTGGTATTAGCATCCCCAGCCCTCTACCTCTCCCAAGCAGTAATGATTTCAGTTTTACTTTTCCAGAAACATCTAGCAAGACCTTGAAGTCAGAAGAATTTATTCCAGAAACATCAGCAAAGGTTTTCCAAGCAGACAGTTCCAGTTTCTCTAAAGATTTGTTCATTCTGTCAACTCAAGAGCAAGTTGGTTTATCGTCTATAAATAATGGAAAGTTTAATCAACTTTTTTCAGCTGACAGTTCCACCAGTTTAGATGAACAAACAAATCCAGTGTTTGTTACAAATTCAAAATCAGAACTATATGAGAGAACATCAGAAGTATTGCCGGTCACAGATTATGTATTTGGTGTTTCAGATGAGAGTGTAAGATTAGTGACTGAAAAGACAGTTGTGAAAGATATGACATCTATAATTGAAAAGTTTTCAGAACTCACCAGTCAGACTGAAACTGTGCCATATTTGGCTGAAATCTCAGATGTCACTAGTGGGACTACCCTCATGCCTACACCTGCCGTTAAGATGTCCCCTATTGCTGGTATGGAAACCTCAATGACGCCAATATTGTCCAGTTCATTCCCTGTTTCATTTATTGAACATATGCCATCATTATTCACATCAGTATTTAACAGCACTTTGGATTCTACTGAATCCTTACTAATACCTGCTACAGAAACTCATATTCAAATGGAATCAAGTTTTGTTCGTGACAATATAACATATTTCAGTGAGCTAGCTAGTGTATCTACTGACCCTGCAGACTCATGGCTTCTATCATCAGTGATTTTTACCTCAGATATGAGCACTCCAGAAGTTCAACTTTCCGACACACACTCCAAATCACTGATAGGTGTATTAACTACGCCGATTTTACCTGTAAGCATATCAGAATCTGAAATATCTTTGCCTTTCTATTTGTCCACAATGTATTTGAGTGACTTCCCATCCTCCAGGAATGTTAATGTTGACACATCCTCTAACATCGAAGACTTCTTTGTTTCTAGTGTATTAACACAAGAGGTAGTTAAATCTATCCCAACACATATAAGTTTGGAAAATCCAACTTCAATCCAATTTATAAGTAATACTGCATTGACTGGGTCTATAGAAATTTTCCCCACAGTTTCAAATACTCTAAGTTCTTTATCATCACCATCAGATTACTCAGGAGATATGACAAATAGCGTAAGATTATATACATCAAGTGACTTTTTAAGCACAACTAATGCATTCTACAGTCGTCAATCAGCATCTGTGTATGCCTCAACATTCTCTACTCTGTTGCCATTTGAAGCTTCATTCGTCCTTGAAAGTAATTCCAGGGATGTTTTAGTAAATCCATCATTTTCGGAAAGTTCTGAAGTAAAAGAATCATCTGAATTTACTCAACACACATGGATTCTATCCTCATTTCAAGAATCTTCAGACAGTTCTCAACAGGAATCGACCGGTGTATTTGTTCCCTTAATTACTGAAAGCTCTGATGTTTTAGGAACAACCCCATTGATTCATCCATTATCTTCATTTGTATCGACTGAAACTTCTCAAAATGAATCCAGTGTCTTTGTTCCCTTAATATCTGAAAGTTTGGAGATTTTAGAAACAACAACATCGTCTTCTAGCAATTCTGTATTTAAATTATCCACTGACCTCCCCCAGATGGAGTCTAGCCACTCAAGTTCCTATTTCGTTGAAACCTCTTCAGACATTACTTTCTCAATCTGGTCATCAACTGGTCAGGAAACAAGTTCAAGTCTCCCAATACCATCGTTTACTGAAAATTCTGAAGCAATTCAAACATCTGAGTTTACAGAGCACACCTGGATGCTTTCTACGTTTCAAGTTTCAACTGATTATCTTCAATTTGATTCAAGCATCATGTCTACCCCATATGTTAACACAAATATTAGCTCTGTGGTATTACCTTCAGATCGGTTAAGTTCCAGTCTCACATTTATTCTACCATCACAAACAGAATTCTTCAATGAGTCAGAGACAGATTCTCACAGTTTGGATCCTAGTGCTATGTTGTCATCAATAGAAGATACATCCATTGATACACCCGTGTTAACGTCTAATATTGACATAAAATCAACACTCAGCTCCGTGGAAATAGTCTCATCCGAAATATTTACTGATTCATTAAAGCAAAGTTCAGTCATAAGTACAGATTCTAGTATACTTGTTATGTCACCTATAGTATCATCAGAACAAGAAGACTCAAACATTTTGACTGGATCGTATCTTAAGAGCACAGAAATAACGAGTGAATCACTTACATCAAGTTTTTCAGAAGAGGATTCTAGTGAACAAATGGTAACATCAGTCGTATCATCAAAATTTGTAGAATCGTCTGAACTTTCAACTGGATCGATATCCTCAAGTTTTTTAGAGGAGTATAGCTCTGGGACTCCTTGGCTTTCAACAGAGACTTCTAGTGAAATTGTGACAGCATCAGTAGTACCATCAGAATCAACTAGATCCATATTCTCAAGCTATTTAGAGGCGTCTAGCTCCATACCTCCTTGGCTTTCTACAGAGACCACTGGTGAAATTGTGACAAAATCAGTAGTACCATCAGAATCAACAGTATCTATATTCTCAAGTTATTTAGAGGAGTCTAGCTCGATGACACCTTGGTTTTCTATAGAGACTTCTAGTGAAATTGTGACATCATTAGAATCATCAGAATCAGTAGAATCAACTGGATCTATGTTCCCAAGCTTGGTTCAGCAAACTAGCTCTGAAACACCGTCATCTAGCATTAGTATAGCAACACAGATTGTCACGGTAACTGTGTCCTATACTCCAGATTTAGAAACTACCATACCATCAAGTAGCCTTGATACATCGGCGACAATAGAACTATCGCTTTCAGCATCATCTACCCTAAGTCAGTCTGGGGATATTCTGTCTCAGACTCCTTTAGATTCAGCAACACCATCAAGTGTCCAGCCAGTGTCATCAAGTTTTGAACTTACTACAACTGGTAAAGATATTTTGACATCTTCAGTGGTCTATGATTCTGCAGCGACAACAGAGTCTGTGACTGTCATATCACCAACTCCAAGCAGTAGTAATGTTGTAACATCTTCAGTGGTATATGGTTCTGTAACAACAACCGAGTCTGTGACTGTCATATCACCAACTCCAAGCAGTAGTAATGTAGTGACCTCCTCCTTGGTCAATGATTCTGTAATGACAACCAAGTCTGTGACTGTCATATCACCAACTCCAAGCAGTAGTAATGTAGTGACCTCCTCCTTGGTCACTGATTCTGTAACG
>JAVFBZ010181571.1:0-15318 GCA_032466195.1 Katharina tunicata
TTTCATATTACAAAAATCAATTCGTAACAAAATATTTTGAAAACAAGTTGGTATCGTTTCTTTTGGACACTGGTGTATTTTTTACTGTGAAAAGAATGGTTCGTGTCTTAAAATTCAAAGGTGACTGTATGGTAGAAAAATGATAAAAGGGGAAACGAGTGCAGAATAACATCACGTGATTACGTCGACAGCGCTTCCCTTCGATTAGTAATATATGTTCTTGTTGAATACCAATTCCATTCATTATGACTTTTTTTTATACAGTCACATTGACCGGTGTTTTGTTAGATAGATTAGGAAATTAAGCAGCGTTTTTCATAGTATAAGTTTCGCTGCACAATTTTAAATAGCGGCCTTTGCCTTGTTATAAGTAGTCCTTCGCCCATATGAGCCGAGTGTCCGAGAAAGTTAAACAAAATGTCCCCAAAAAGGCGATTTTTTTCATGAAATATTGAAGGTATATGATAAATAGATCATAATGACAGTAATCTCTATATATCGGTGGATTCCCTGTTTTAGACACCGAACTCATTGGCGAGAGCGCAAATGAGCAAATACGGCAGGAAAGCTTGCGATTTATATTTTCCATCAATTATCAACACGTCTTTGACAAACAGGCATTTAGTCAGTACACCTTAAACTTAAAATACAATGGCTGTAAACAGATAACGGCATTTCGGGAGTTTCCCTCACAAATGTTTACTGTGACTAAGACAGGATTTGAAAACTCAGTTCCTAAGTATTATACTGGGTATAGATCACACTGAATCTAGCTCAACAGTTCCTCCAAAGTCTGTCTATAATATTATACTGGGTGCAGATCACACGGTATCTAGCTTAACAGGTCCTCCCAAGCCTGTTTTTAACATTTGAAAATATTCTAGCGATTCAATGAACCCATAGAAACTACTAGTTAACATTTGTATAGATCGCATTAAGTTCGGAAATGTGTCGACCATACAGCTATACAATCATATTAAAGTTGGCCAATAGTTCTGAGATGTCTATGATTGTATTGGAAATGTTCTTTCATGTTTCAATTGACAGGATAATTCCTATAATCCGTATATAAATATATATGCCAGAATTAGATTTTCAGAATTAACAAAACAATAAAAACATTTGTGAGTAATATGCAGATAAAAAGACACTTACTCAGTGTCCATGGGCCATTGCTTCCCGTGGAGACAAATACGCAACCCTCTTCTTTCTCCACATTTATAAATATTAATATAGAAAGTGTTCTCTACAATCTAAGCTGTCACTGCACATGTGTCTCTAAAGATCTATTACTGCATAAAATCTAGAAATGAATGTTTCAGATCAACAAGTTAACTTTTTATTGGCACAGCTGCTGATCAAAGATTTATCTTGACACAAAGTGCTAACACCTTCAATTGTATGGATAAAACACAATTGTGCAGTAGGAAAGGACATCAACTAAAATCATAAAAGCTGTGACGGAGAAAAGGTATGTATGCTTATTACGACCTTTAAGATTCTAGGTGTATAGTTCTGTTGATTTTCTATTCCACTCACATGAAATCATCTTGATTGACACGTCCATCAATGTACAAAAAAACGCTCTCTTCTTCATTTCAGACGAGACGGCTAAGTGCATGTCAGGTACTTTTTCACCACTTACCCCTTTTTAGTGCAATTAACAGACCAGAAAACGTCAACTCACGCCACTCGTTTGTCAACAAGTCTTTTATAACTGCGGGGACTAGCATCGTAAGGTTTCCCGAGTAAATCATCTCAGGAAAAGAATTCAATGGCTGACACCAAGCTACAGAATTTCTCGTTTTTTTTTTACCGGAATTGCTGTAGATTGTGATCAATATGGCAAATATCCACTCAGAATTTGGATGGGTTCTAAACTTTTAATCTGACACCTCTTGTGCCGCATTTGTGTTAATGTAGTTTATACTACATCGACGTGCCGATTTATTATGCGTCACTTTATGTGACACTCTCTCCTTTAAACGTGTTTGCCCTTTCTCATTCGAACATATATCAGTGATTCAAGTCAAAGAAACCCTTTCTTGTTAACTCTAATCAGGGCAAAGAAATGCAGAAATGATTGATACAGATAAAGTGAAATTAAAGTCCACCGACATAATTAAATTTTACACCGACAAGCCTGTGTTAAACGTTTTCATACAAATATTAAAGTTAATAATACTAGCATAATTTTCTTTATATCCTGATGTTGACTCTTCAAAGGGACATATAACTAATTTATTTATTAGCCTTTACCGGTTATAAGATAATGTCAATCACATGACAGCGCCAGTCCGGCACAACTGTAATACAATAATTGTTCGTTTAAGCAAAACAGTTTGATGTATTTGCATAGATTATTTCATATCCTTATAATAAACCTATAGGCCAAATCAACCTAATTATAAAACTTTCTTATTTTATTTTCTATTGGTAGGGAATATATTCGTTCTCATTGCGCATGCATATTTGTTCAGCTACCACGTACCACTTTCACTTTCAGATAATTTTAATATTATATATATTGTATGGAGGCGGATGTTATTTTTCTCGAAATAATGTTTCAAATGAACACTGATGAAGTGCACATTTGTTTTAAGAACATCCCAATAGGAATATCCGATTGGCTGGTTTTCATGAAATAATTCGAACAAGAAATGTCATTATTAATACGGGACAATTTGACGAGGAAATCACAGATAAATGATAAACACATGCATGATTTATATAAAATCCTCCATACTTACACCTTTCTTTGGCAGATATGCAATCTTTAAAAAAAAGTATATATAATTATCCTTCACAGTGATGTCACGAAACAGTGAAGAAAAACTTGTTTAAAAACAAAGATGCATTTGTTGCGGAAGATTGATTGATTTATTATTTCCTCCATATGGTAACCATTCTTAATTAATCCAGTCATACGTGTCGGCCATTTGTTTGATATATTAATTCACATTCCACTTATTTTCATAATTATTTTACCTTTTTTTTTTATCTGTATACAAGTTGTTCGTGCCTAGTCAAATAGTCTTGTGAAAAATGCAGTCCAACGTCGTCAATTAAACAACCAGTTGCTTCATTGGGAATTCATTTGCTGTTTCTTTACACATTCACCATATTGTGCGTCTCATTGTTATAATGATACGTATTATCAGTTAATAATGATTTTAATGTATTTTTTTTATTATTGTAAAATTTGTAGGGCACTATTACTAGGGAGGATCGCCAATAGGCCCACTATAGACGGCTGTGGTATTGTAGTAAAAGTACTGAGTGAAACTATCTTAGAAAAAATGGTGATTATAAAACATTCACACAAACTGTACGTATATAAAGCAGTTGTGTTAACGTTGCTTGCTGCATTTTAATAATGAGACCTTGCCGAATATCGTCTGCTATTTTCCTGGAGCTTTTGATGCTTTATTCAAATACCGTCGGTCAAGTTGATAGTACATAAACTTTTAGCGACATTAATTAAAAACGTTTTACATACTTTAAAAGCTGTGGTACCTACATGAATTTTCATTGTATTCGAATTAAGGTAGTCGTGGAAATCGTCGGTAATGGAGAAAATTCAAATAATTTACTAGTATATTGTTGAAAATCGTGCAGGTTTACAGGCCCGAGTCCGAGTGACCTTTGATCCCTGTTCGTTGGCTTATCAGAAGAAGGATGGTGACACAGTTCTTTGTAGAAGTAAAAACACAGAAGTCAAAGCAAACATTTTTTTGTTCAACATATGATGTTATTGGTGTGAAAATATATGACGTAAATACATTAAAATCAAACGCCCAAAGCGTATTGTTGTTGCAAAGCTTGTTTTGGTGTTTTAAGATGCGTTGTTTTTAACTGTGTTAATTACTTGTTAGTATTTACCTGTATTGTCGGGTGGGGCCGTGCCCTGGCTTATTTGGCTTAGCGTTGGATTTTTGGGCTCAATTCGAGGTAAAGGGTTTTCATTCCAATGAACTTGTTGACCTTGCGTATATAAGGGGAGTTCTCCGGTGGCTCTGGGGATCGCAGGATAAGTTTTACACGCGGATTTGTACGATACACGGGCATCGTATACCCTTTAATACGACGTTAAACACCAATCAAATATATTATATTATCCCTTCTTTTCTTCATGCCTACATATACTCCTGAAAAACACCTGAAAACAAGATAAACAGTTTAAAAATTATAGTATTTTTTAATACCCGATTATGGTAAACCAAACTACCCTTCAAACACTTAATTGCAAAATGCATGCTTATACATACAAAGCGCAGCAAAATCAACCCATTTACGTCAAAATTCGATACCCTGTGATCCATTGGCTTGTCGTTTGATGAAAAAGATAAACTTCAGTATATCCTATCAAATAATCTGTTATGGCCAAAAGGCTTAGCAAGTTTTCTTTCATTCAATATATGCATTATTTTGTTTAGAAGCAAACGTCGAATTTAAATGCCACAAATCACAGTTCCGATTGTATGGGATTAATACATCTAGCAGCTAGAATAAGAATACTTCTTAACCTGGACACCGTAAAATACTTATCGGATTCAAACTACTTTCTCATCTAGAATTGAGTTATTTGTTCCTACATTGATCAGAGTAGGCAAACAACTGCCACCAAGGACAGTCAGGAAGTAAAATTATCTGGTGTCCATCATTGTGTTTTAGTCAGCTTCCTGTGGTTGACTTCCGCCGGATATCTGCACATGGCTAGCTTTTACTTTCGTAGAGTTGACAATGGGTGGCGTTTGTTTACTTTTTTCTCTGATCTCACTGACGGCAAATAAAAAGCGTTAATAATTGACACAGAAAACATGTCCATGGCGATCTCGACGTTTGACCGGAAATAAAGAAGTGTGGTATCAGCAGACATTTCATACGTGTGCGAACTAGAAGAAAGATGGTTTCAATCGTGTGCAATAGAAAATCAATACGGCCATTTTTTAACATTCTCTAGGCATATCTTCAAAACACACATCAGTTCTCAAAAAACGTTATCATAAAGTAAAACTTTAACCCATGAAATATTCTGCTTATGTTTCGACTGCCGGGAATATGGAGAAAATCATTAGGACCAATTATTTGTCTTTTTTCCCTGATCTCTATGCTTGCCTGTCACAAGTTACCCAATCGGCATACTGAACATTGCGTGGCATCGGAGGAAATATCTCAGCAGAAAGGAGCAAAAAATCATCTCATTTTAAAGCCATTTTATAACATGACATATAAGAATTGTAATTGGATTCCGGCAAAAAATGGATCTTCACAATGTTATTACATTCGCATCTTAGATTTCTGTTGCGTCACAAAGCTAACTCCGAGTTGAAATAAGCCTGGTCTGAATTTGCAATATTTATGTGTCATTTAAACTAGTCAATAATTACTCAATAAACAAATATCAGGATTAGATATCAACGAATCAAAAACATAACCACGTTGGTTAGATACACACATTGTATTCTGCTTGGTTGACGAAACTCACTTTTTCAACATACAACCGGAAGCTGGTTTAACTTAGCTTAATAGTATTTCATCTTTTAATTTACTTCATCTTGTAAAACATAAGATGAGAGTAACTATCACCGGCTACATTATCTCATCTCATCAACAGTCCAGTTGACTAATTGGAATATTGGTCAAGATTTTTTAACATTTCCTAAGTCTTAGTTCTGCTATTTTATAAAGTGTTAGGACTATTCATAAAGTCCTTAATGCTCATCTAATTGTTTTGATTGTCTGATTAAGTGATTGGCCGTCCATTTGTTGAGTGCCTTTCGCTTTTCCAAACAAATTGTTCTCGAGAATCGCTACGCTGTGCATTTGTTGAGTGCCGTTCGCTTTTCCAAACAAATTGTCCTCCACAATCGCTGCATATGTAATGTTTATTAAAAGCAAACAAAATGATATGGTTTGATTATTACATCTTTAAACATGAAGTGATAATTGCTATTTTATATGAATAGGTTTGACAATCCCATTATATTTACGTTATGGAAACACTTAATAAATGATAAAACTAGTCTATGAATAAATAGCATGGAGCAAATCGCAGTAATCTGAAGAAAGGACAATCCATGTGATTTCCTGTTAATTTGTTCCCATGGTTCTTTGTTAACCCTTTACCCTACAGGGAAATATTCACAGTAGCAGATAACATCAACCTTCTTTAAAGGTATACAAAGGAATATCAAACAACAACATGTCATTGAAGTGAAAATTCATTTGGCATATGTTAAAGACGGCATACATGTGGATACAGGAGTAATAAGTATGCACAAATTAATATATCTCAAGGCTTTGTCTGCGCATAAGTTTTACTAGATACTTCAAAACTTTATTAAAACAAGCCATTCCGGTTTCCATGTAGATATCACCTTGTCAGTTTCCAACAGTGTTGACATTGCATGAAGGACACTCCTTGGTAAGGCGCATTGTTCATTGACTACGGACCTAGATTTTACTTGTAGCGCTGACAGATATGTGTATTAATAAGTGTTAATATGTCATCTGCTTCAGGACAACAGCAAGTAGTGTTTCGGGCCTACTTAATAGCTGTCCAATGGAAAGAATGGAGATATCCACATTTCATTGACGTTTGCTACCTTTTAGACTTACGTTAGAGTGGAAGAGTGTTCCATCGATGTAGCCTACCAAACATACTTGTTGACATATATACGGTAAAATATTTGTCAAATTAGAATGTGGAGAAGCTTTCTTAAGAAGAGTGGAGTATTTCAAATATTTGACACAGTCATCAAGCAATGGTACATGTAATAATACATTGTGTTTTAAGTCATATTTCTGTGATTTATTTCCCCTAGGCAGCTTGTAAGACTTAATTTTACTGTAAAGGCGTTTTGAATATGACTGAGTGTCTTGGCAGTTTTCTGTTAGCTCACCGGGAACTCGACAGCGCTGAAAACTGAGCCA
Source organism: Katharina tunicata (assembly GCA_032466195.1). Classification (NCBI taxonomy): domain Eukaryota; kingdom Metazoa; phylum Mollusca; class Polyplacophora; order Chitonida; family Mopaliidae; genus Katharina; species Katharina tunicata. Next base: position 6,937 of record JAVFBZ010181571.1, read on the forward strand.
TCTACATGTCAAAGGCAATTCCGTCGTCTGACCGGGAGATATAACGGGTGGTGCCAGCAGACATGTTATACATTTGTATACTCGTTCCCGAACTAGGTTTCAAGTAGATAACAGTGGAATTCAATTCGACTATATACTAGTGATCTCTCAATAAGCTGATCTGTAATTGGGACATATAGTCCTATTCATCTAACATCGGAAAAAATAAACAATAAACAATAAGCGCGAGTAGCCATCCACGTTGAATTAATAGCTTCTCTTTGTCAACAACTCCATTAAGCATTATGTCGTTTTAAATGATTTATTAGATTACTGGGTTAAAGGTTCTAAGGAGAATAATATAGTTGAACACACCCTTAGGCCTATTATTGATCGCATATAGTTCCGCAGTAAGTAATTTAAATTTAAATTTTTGAATGTTTAAGTTTTTGTAATATAATGTTTTTCCCTCGCAATTTATCGTTTTGAGCAGCATAACAGAGGTTAAGGCTAAGTGAATATTTCAATTATGGGTGATGATTTATATATTGGTTTTGTGAATCCGGTTAAATGGGTCGGGAGTTTAATGAACTACATCATCGTGCAAAAGAAAGCTCGACTAAACTGTAGATTGAAAAGCGCTTCGGCTACAGGGCTATTTATACTTAGATATCACGGAGAAGCAATTTATGGCAACAAACTGGCACCGATTTAAAACAATATGACAAAACCGTCACTTCAAATTAAACCAAATATCTTACAACTTACAACATTTGGGATACACATTTTATATTTTGCACTATAATCCAGACCTTGATGTAAAACCACACGACCTACTTAAAAACTAAAAGGTAATTGTATACTTCATTTACAACGGAAACATGGGTATTATTTTTGTTCATCTTTCGTGATTTCCATTCTGTTCGACTGTTTCATAGAAGATTATTAACCTTCAAACCGTACATTATATCAATGTAAAAAAAACAACACACAATTCGTAATAAAATAGCTTTGATATCATCACAATTACAGGTTTTGAGAAACACAAATGTATAGTTCGTTTGTTTCAAAGTCTTCCGTTATGGATAAATATGGCGTACCTACAATGTACGAAATCCGTAGCATAATTTATATCGTACAATCTTTTATAGCTGATACTAATGTATATAAACTTTGACATAACGAGCAAGCGAAGAATCAACCAGGATACGAAGTATCCTTGTTATTATAAATTTGGTAAAACCTTCACAAAATGGCTTTAATGCTTTACCGGGATGTTTATTTATAAAATAAATTTATTTGTATTTTTTTTTTATATTAACACGACGTAATTACATCTTATAGACTTAGAACAGGCAAATTATGACTAGGCAAATTGTAATTAAGAGTTCAGTGATGGCTGCTTTAAACAATGCCCAATGTCCGCTCCTTAAATTTAGACAGGTGATCGACAGGTACACGCATTTATTGTCTTTTTCTATCTAGTACCTCAAGTGTTTGGTCGTCATATTATTAAAAGTCCTTTGTATTATAACATGTACTATACAGAAACTGAATTAACCAAGATACAGACAAAAATAAAGATAATATAAAAATACGCCAGAAGGTGTAAGCAGTCAGAGGAAAATCTATAATAACTACGTGTCCGGTGTCAGTGATAAGTGTGGCACAATCAACACAGAAAACACAACTGTAACCTGACAACTGTTTATGTACGTGTCAAATTACCTATAGCTTCTATTCTCCTTAACGTGGAAAATGGTAATTCCTTTTGATGGATTGGATTGCAAAACAGGTTAAGCTTACTATTAGGACGTACTCATCGATGCGTTTGGTGACAGTTTTAGCACTTCATGTTATATACTAATGATAATTCTGTGAGTGTTTTACAAATGAAACATTCAAAAAATAAGCCCGTGTTTCAAACATGTGACACAAGTACATATCCTGCCTTGTAATATGCCCTATCTTTTGGAAACCAATTAATAGTTAGTATTTATTTATTTAGACCGTGAGGCCCTATTGGAGTGTAATACAATAACATGATGACTGTGCGTCGGGTGTTAACATAACCGTAACAAAACAACGCGAACCCTATTACACAAAAGATCCCAGCGGACATATGCGACAGATTGAACCCAAACACGTTCCAAAAATGATATGTCGATGTTCACCTTAAAATCGTTCTAAAAGCGTTATTATTAGGGAAACTTTGATCTTGAACTCATTATTATATTTATATAAACTTTTTTTTCGTAAATCAGACTAAATCATACAAAATTTACTTTGGGAAACGACGAATTTCTGCCCTTAAGTCGGTAATGGTTATGCAAAGAATGACACTGCATAGTGGATTTAATGCCCAGCAGAATATGTCTCTTGGGGGCTTTTTATAATTCCACTCTTGCAAACAATATTCACTTTACTAATTTCCAATCTATTTGCACTTGACAGATAATATATCCATAAGCAGAATACAATATTTTTTCTATTCTTCCATGGATACACTGGCTATTTGCTAATCGTCATTGTATTGTCCACCATCCCCTTTTATTTACACATTGTGAACACTTATAACTGGATTGCTCCCAGTCTTGTTAGACCTATTATTTACCTGTCCGTATTGATGTTTATATTATCTCTTTATCTGCTGTTATTGAATTATGATTTAACACCGACAATGTAAACTCGATATAACAGTTTTATACCATTGAGTACGGTATTAACCACCAATTCAAATAAATCAAACATTACATGACCTATCAGAGACGTATGCTAATGCTGTGTGGAAGCAGAATGTTAAAGTTAACCTTCAAGGTATGGCCCATGCATTTGTTACCAACAGTAAAATAAATCGGACATATGTGTCCAGTATGAAAAGAGTTGATGTCACTCACACTGGTCAACAATTTTAAATTTTAGGATTTTATTAAATTCTGGGCAGCTACACAACACGTTCTTTTATTTGACAGCTTAAGTGAACGTGTGTTAGGAATTGAATTTATAGTAAAGCGCCAGAACACTATTCTTCGCTACATAACTCGCAAAATGAATTAGGTTTGAAAAAATTGTACTGCCCAGAAAGTGTCTTCTGTGAAAAAACAAACAGTAGAGAAGGAATAAGATTTTCTAATTTGGTTATTTCGTTTGACACAGTTGTAGATCAAACATTTATATTTTGATAATAATTGTTACCACGCCCTATTTTACGGGGAACATACAACCGAGCCGTGTAAAATGTAATAACTAAAGCCAACCAGAGCTGTATTAGGTGATACTACATTTGTGTTTAACTCCAGTTTTTACATTACTAACCTATAACGTTGTTGACTTCCTATTCAACACACTCTTCTATGGTGTCCGATAGGGACCATCGCGTCTCGTATCGCTCCATCGCCCTAAAATCTGTATACGAGACGCGATGGTCCCTATCGGCCACCATACTCTTCTCAATTTCAGATCAGAAATCCTCGACGTTATTTACTTTTTCCAAGCTTGATGACTAGAAAACGTCAGTTCACGCCACTCATTGTTGAAAAGCGTTTGTTACGGCGAGTCTGGTAAGGTTTCCTGGTGAATTCTATCCCAGGAAAACACAAGACTGACTCTAAGCTACATCACTTCAGGGGTTTCTCTCGCCGGATTTATTTGCAGACTGTGGCCAAAATAGGAAATACGCACTCAGAACTTGGATGGCTTCTCAACATTTAATCTGATACACATTTTGTGGTATTGTTATTAATAAGTTCTCTATGTTAGCAGCTACACGGAAGTGAAAACTCGTCCACACTACCAGAATGACGTGTTTCTTGGCAAAATGTCTTCAATGGTCAGAAATTAACTATTTATTAAACAAAGCCAAAGAACCAACCTGTCCTTAACGTTATAACAACGATATCAGAAATGAATATACTTAATGGCGCTTTTGTCAAGTCAACGCATAACAATTGATACATGGATGACTTTTTTGTATGGTTAATATAAGTTTACAATGTTTAGGGCATATTCCAATGAGCTTGGCGTGTAGGTATTTGTTTCGATTAGTTTCTTGATTGGTATTTTCGTTTTATTTAACATTATATCACAATAATTACGGATAAAAGTTCAAATTGCAGATGTTTTGTCTTTCTTTGAGACAAAATTCTAAACAATTAATTCAAGAATGTACATAAATGAAACGTATCGCCCGGTAGTTAGGTGCTTCTGTCATTCGTTTTTCTGAATGTTTTTGCCAAACGCTTCATAACAAGTGACAATAAACATGCAGTATTCTTAAATGGATGCTCAAGCAAGTCAAACAATCAGTCACCCTAGTTGTTTCAATAACAAAAAAGTAAAGACTAAGAATATTTAAAGATGAATGCCTATAAATAGATTATGAACATTATCAATCATCCACGTAGAATCAGTGAAGATAAACAAACTTTAAATCTGGTCGAATATATCTATAATATACTAGATCCAGCTAACCAAATATATAGTTTACATGTTATTCAAAGATAGGTAAATCAAACTAGTTTTCACATGAGTTCGCCAAACAACGAAGACCTGCTTCTTGAAGTACAAGGCAGAAGTTATCGCGAAAGATTGATTGATTGATTCTTTATTCCATTGACTCGAATCCTAAGTGATGATCACTGTTAATTCATTCACAATGATGTGCATCGATGTTTCCATTGTACATTACTTCGCAGTTCAATGTATTTTTTATTAAATTTAATTAAGTGTTTTTGTTTTTCTTCTGATAAATATTTAACTATTAGTGAAGCGTTATTTATGTAAGTTTCTTCTAAAAAAGCGGTGTGAATAATTTCATGAGAGTAGATATCCATGTGAAATAAATAACTTTAATTATTTCTTCGATTGTTTTTCCCAAACAGATGTTAGAAAGCTAGGAATGAAACAGCTTTATTTATCCGTCCTTTAACTATTATGAACTAGTGTCATCGAGTTATACCTATTCCCGAACAGTAAATATAACATGATTGAGGACACTCACAACAAAGACCAAATATCCAGTTATATTCATGGAGTGTATGGATAAATGCTTACATGGTGCCATGGGAGGCATTATCTGACCAGATCGATAGGCCCGCAATTAGTAAAGTATTATTCCATATTGGAATAATGAATAGCAATTAGGAAATTTCATATTTAACCTTTAATCAGCTATGCAATATCCTCTATAGTTTAACATAACCATTAACGACTTTCAACGAACACCTCAATTCTCCTGATACTTTGAATAAACATGTGCAAATTTTACCGCAGTAAGTATTTTTTGATGACAAATAGCGTGTAATACTGGAGTTAATAGGCGATAGAATCTCCTTCATTTAGGCACATTTTGATTGACATTTTGTGAATTAATCCGTTTATATGTTCCTGTTAGTGTGTCTGTGTAATTGTAAAATTCTATATATTCTGGAACTTTGACCGTTCGCTTTTACTCAGGCATCCAATATTCTAGGTACATTTACATAACCATTAACGGCTTATATAGTGTATGAAATTGTGTTGCATGTTTTGGTCGTTTTATTATGTGCAGATACTATATTAAAACTACAGCATTCAACAGCTCATTCTGATGAAAAGTAGAAAGCGTTTAAGAGCGGTTTGAATGGGCGATGAAGGACAATTGTTGCCCAGTACAGTCTACAGCATTGGTTCCACCAACCATGCATGTGTATGAGGGATGTAAGAGAGAGGCTACAGAGACAACTGGTGGTTTGTGGCGTGTGCTAGATTCCCTCTCGTTTTCCTACCACCGGTTATGTGCTGTCGTCATGTAAAATACAAACCTAATTCCCATAAGCCTTTGAGATTTACTGTCAAATTGTCAATATGTTTCTTACAAAGATCTTTTCTGACATTTCCAAGGCCAAAGAACTAGATTGTGTAAACCCAAGGCTCCTTGTCGAATGCAGTCCTATCATCTCTCGTTAAAAGGAGTTTCCCCAACACAATGGAAGGTGACACCATTTCAAGTTGAATGTAACACCATTTCGTAAAGGTGGGTTGTTCACGAGCTGACACATACTCGGCCTATATCACTGCTATTAAAGTGTTTACTTAAGAAATTAGTTTTTACCATTTTGGCAGTGATATATATCGATACCAATATGGCCTTTTTCCAGGCTACTCAACTATCATTCAAACCTTAGTTAATGTCCGTGACAAAGTTAAGGAATTTTTAGTTTCTTTTCTTTGATACTTACAAGACTTTTCATAAAATAAGAAGGATTTTATATTAAAGCAGCAATGCCTTGGTGTTGACGGCAACGTATATTTACTTCAGCGGTTCCGTGACTATCTGGCAAACAGAAAACGAAGAGCTGTACTAAATGTGAACAATGGCTATAAATTCGACTTTAAGCCGACGACTCTTGTCCGTATGTTTTATCAAAAAATCTACTCGATCACATTGTACATAATATCATTCCTCATGATTCTTAAAAAATCCACATTTGGGCGAAAAATTGGTTGGTTGAATTTAATGCTGCTAAGAATAAAGCATGTAGAAATAATGAAATAATAACAAGGTCTTCGGTTGTTCTCTTGGATAAAATATACATTGGACAGGAGGAGACCAAAAATTGTGTACAAATCTTTTGTTGAGAATGCTGACATTGTTTTTGATAACTTGAATTAATACATTTACAGATTGGAACATTATCAGCAAGACAGCCGGAGAACAATTACGGGTTTTACCGAGAGAGTTACATCCCAATTAATAAATCACTTTTTTCAAACATTATGACTTCGGCGCAAAAAACGTTGACTTCAGCTTTACGAGAAACTATCTGAAGACCATCCAACAAATAGGATTTTCTATCGCATCCATCAACTGACGTCTGAAAGAAATCCATTTCACTAACGATGTAATTACCATTTTACTCTCTTCTCTTGCTTAACATAGTATTTCGAATAACGGTCTTTTTCCAACCAGTAGAAAGGAATGGGACGCTTTACATAGGTATCTTAACCTACGTATCTTAAAAGACGTACATATAATGATATTTTTTGCTAAAACCTTAATAACACTATTAATAATCCGTTGCCTAGGTATTATGTTAGAAGCAGAAAAGAAAATATTACTCTTGTTCGCAAGAATGGGTGCAGTTCTCTTAAAGACGCTCACGATGTTATTGTTTGACTCAAAATGACAAGTGCGCTTGCGTACTGCCTAACGAGACAACAGGGGCCCGTTTCACAAAGCGATCTTAGGCTACGTTCAACGTAAATACCATAGTGACCAGTGCTGGAGGCATTGTGTTGTCATGGTAGTTACGTTCAACATACATGTAAGCTAAGATCGCTTTGTGAAACGGATTCTGGTCACTACTTATTATACTACCCAGTCTATAACGATCAGTATATCTAACAGCGGAGACAAGTCTGTTCAAGTATCTCACACCATGTACGCTGTGAATTCCTACTATATACAGGAAATTATGATTTTTTTTTCAAATTGCAAATTTACATAGCCGTGTCGGGTAAACTTTCCTAGAAACAAAACTATAAATTTACGCACATGAAATATTAACAAGCGCAATAATCAATCTCGTAACTTTTGTTTGCAAATAAATTAATTTAAGGGGAAATGAGCAAGTGTATTTCGTTTACCACGAGAAAGACTCACATTGAGTTTAAAGAAGAATTGAGGCATGATTGTTACAGAATAAAACAGTGTAACTTCCGTTGATTTTCATGCTATATTCCGATGACTATTAATTCTTCCATTCATTCGCGGCGTTGGTTTTATTTGTATTATCAATTTACAGTTCAGTGTTAGTAATAACACATATTCTGATGTTTGGTGTGGTTATAAAACTATATCCTTGTAAGCGCCCGTTGAAATAGTGTTTTGAACAATTGTGGGTAAAAAGACAATACAATTTCCATATACACGACAGATAACGGAAATTGCTTTTCGATTTTGTTCTTCTGTTTGGGTTTAGAAGGTTGGGAATAGTTCCACCTGAATCATTCATATGTTGTCATAGACTGGTGTGATTTAGCCACAAGCGTTCTTGGTATGTAAATACAACGGGATTGTGTTTATTTGATTGATTTTGGTTTCACGACATTCCTAACTCACATGACGGCGTGTCCGCTTAAAAGATGAAGGAAACCAACCACAGCGAAACCTGCAACAAATGAGACCCCCCATGACATGTACAGGACATGTACAGGACGCACAACAGGCCGCCACAACCAAATTGTCTTCCGCCTCAGTTCAGAGACCATAGAGGACATGTACAGGACGAACAACAGGCCGCCACAACCAAACTGTCACAACCAAACCGTCTTCCGCCTCAGTTCAGAGACCACACAGGACATTACAGGACGCACAACAGGCCGCCACAACCAAACCGTCTTCCGCCTCAGTTCAGAGACCAC
>JAVFBZ010181582.1:4087-15316 GCA_032466195.1 Katharina tunicata
TACTCAATAGTATTCCACATGTATAATGACTTTATGTTTCTGACAGAAAACCAGGAAGAAACCTTGTAAGAAGAAACTTTCTCCTATATATACCTCAGGTGGACAGAGGAATTCTAACCAACTCTGGGTACTGTAAAGGGGGCCCAGCAGTCCAACACTCAAACAACTGAGCCTCAACGCTCCTACACATCACAGGAACATTTTCATTTACCACAGTTCCATTAGTAAATATGCCTTATACATAAATACTTTACTTGAAAAAAAAAAATTGTTATTGTTATATCATATATCACTTTATATATTTTTGTCAATAGTAATCACACTGGCACAGGGTTATTGACTAATTAAAGTCGATAAATTATCTCATGTTCTAGATCAATTCTCAGATATATAGGTTTGTTGGTTTGTTTGATTCAGGATTTATGCCGTACTTTAGGCAACTTATATATGCCGGCATGCCAGCCCAATCCGTGAAGTAAACCCCTTCAGTCCTGAAACGATGTTGACAACATACATGAAGAAGATGCCACAATACGTTAACAGGATGAAAAACAGAACACCACAACAAATCGGCTTTGCGATGCCCTTTAGCTCAGACAGCACCAGGACACATGAGGCAGCCATGGTGACCTACCCACCACCCGCTAGTGCTACTTTATATAGGACTTGCAAGTCTTAAACTTACCTTTGAAGGCAAAAATTAAAATCTCCGCAATGAAGAAAAACGCAAAGTACCAGCCATTGATATAAAGTAGTATTTGGTAAGGAAGAGATGACCTCTAGTATCCGAGTTAAAGAAAAAACAGAATGATGTGCTGCTGTTACTCAGACAGTCAGTGATGGGAAAAGGCAGGAACAGTTTCCTTCCGAAACTCATGCATATACATAAAGATAAATGCAAGACCTAATAAGTACATGTAATTTGAATTTCTTATCATCAATCATGTCCATAAAACATCCATTGATTTCAAGCATATATATATACACTTCCAATACAGGGATATTTATTTTTTAAATCTGATATATTCGAATGAAGTATATTCTTGAGTGTGAAATTAATGTTAAAAAAAGTAACTCCATTTTACATTGATAGAAAAGGATACAATAATCTGCACACGACCTGAAAAAAAAAATAGAAGACGGACTTAAAATAAACACAACAGTTAAATACATTACAAATCAAATAATATGAGTACTGTAATTATCTGTATTCAATCTAGAAAATAAATACACCTAATTGAACATGTCAAGAGTTATTAAATGTAGGTTTTAACTTTGTCAACTGGATTCTTGTGTTGCAAAATAAAACTGAGTAAGCTTATTCATTAAATAGAAATTTTACCAAATTCTAACATTGGTTGGAAATGTTGAAATAGTTTGACATAAATGTTTCAAATTAATTTTCTGGCAGTTTCAAATGAACCTAATTTTTTTAACTGAACCAACCCACGAAAGATAAGCTATTCTACATGTAGTAAGATTCTAGTTCAGAAAATTTGGCAGCTTGAGAATCATTTGGGAATGAAACCCACGACTGTTCACTAGCAATCCTTGCAATCAGACTGGAATCTGTGTCAAATATCTATCATCAGATAATAGGGCTAGTGAGCATATGTGCTTTCTATACTTTACAAACAGAATTATAACCTTTTATTTGTGGAGAATTTTGTCAATTTAATGAGTGGCCTATAGAAGGACGGCATTTGCGTAAATGGATGGGGAAATTTAGCGCATTGAAATGGGTGAATGATTAGTTGAAATTGAAATGAACTTTGACAACTATGAGTTGTAAATGGCAGTAAATAGCATAATTTTCTGGTTTAATTTGCTATAGAAGAGTAATTCCTGCTGATGATGAAACAGTGTTCATGGGGTACGTCTCACAGCAAAAGCTGCTTTTATGAAACAGTGAAATCTACACTACTAACTTTCTGAAGCCAAAATCAAACTTCAAATATTGAAGCAGAATCTACACTATTTCCATTCTGAAGCCAAAATCAAACGTTAAATATTAAAGCAGAATCTACACTTTTCCCATTCTGAAGCCAAAATCAAGCTTTAAATATTGAAGCAGATAAACTGTCTGACCCTCATCCGTCTTTTTCTTCGCTGAATTTCATCAACTTGCTTTGTATTTCTATTACTTTAAATGATTGAACAGCCTTTGAAGTAATTGATGATCTGAAAATTGTTCAAGCTTTTTACGATCTATGAGCATCACAATTGACAGTTAAACACACAGGGCAGGGTTTGCTAAAAGGACATTACGTACAAAAGAAGCAATTTCCGGGATAACAGAGTTACAAGGCTGGAAACGTGTGAGCAGACATTAGAAGAACTTATTCTTCTGTCTCCATGTTGTCAATGAAGGGATACAGGTGGAGAGAATGACTGACGGTCATTTTGCAGAATTGCTGTCACCTGATACTACCATTTAGTTAGGGTTAGGTTAAGTGTTAGTTATAGAGTCAGGTTTAGTGTTTGGTTTAGGGATAGGAATTATGTTTAGTTTAAGGACAAAGTTTAGGGTTAGTTTTTACATGGAGGTATAAACAGGAGGCACAACTCTGCTAGCGAGTAAGGCTGGCCCGGCTTAGAGGCCTGTTGTGCTATTCAAAGTTGGAAGCCTTTAAGTGTGACCGTCTGTCTTTGATGATCGATGTTTGATTCTGCCAGCTCAAACAGTCGACACAGTTATTGTCTAGTGAGTTTCATCAAAAGTGGGATTGGTATAAGCGCATTTTGTTTTAAATGATTGAAAACAGTAAAAAAAAAAATGTGCATTTAAGGTCGTAACGAGATTTAAGAGAATATTTTTTGAGAATGTTCTGGACTTCATCCGATAGTATTTCGGTGATTATTAGTATAAATAAAGCTCTTCAAATTTGATGTGTTGTCTTCAGCAATTATTTTATTTTAGTGTTTTTAGGTAATTTCCCCCAATTCAACACTAATTAAATTTTGTATATGAATTATTAAATGTATGGAGACAATAGAAATCTACTTGTTGTGCGTGACCGGTTGCTGGTTTTTAAGAAATATGGTCATGATAATTTGAAAAAGTTGCCGTTTAATATAAATGAGAATCTTGGCAAAAGTGAAAAATGTCTTGCTCTTGAAAGCAAGAAAGAAAAGATTTCGCCAATGTATAGGTTAAACGTTATGGAGATTTAGTTTCTATTATAAAAAAAAAACACTTATTGCTTTTTATCACATGTTGTCACTTTTGTGACTGGTTCTTTGTTTAGTCATAATTTCAACTTTTGTGGGACCTACTTTAACTTTTGTGTTTCTGGTCAGGAAGTGGGTATTTTGCTTGTTTGTTTGATTATAGTTTTAGGCCGTACTCAAGGTTATTTCACGTAAATGCTGGCGTGCGAGCTTAATTGGTGAAGGAAACCACCTTAAACGATGATGGAAACATGCAAGACAGGACAAAACATATACAAAACAGGACACCACAACAATCCGTCCGGGCTGAGCAAAAAATCAGGCCAACTGACACAGAGATAGTTCCTTTATTGTGTTGAATTGGGCCGTTTGACGAAAATGTCGTTTCAAGACTTGATTTCATGATAGTACAATACTGTCATAAAACAATATTGCTTGAGTGCCTGTGGCTCCATACATGTGCGTGCGTGAACTGATCACTTAGTCAGTGTTGTCGCTGTCATTCTGTAAAGTGACGACAGGTGTACATGACATTTCATGCAATACACCTATAACGTTTGTCATTATTTCCCAAGCATACTTAAATATCTTTCCCACTGTTTAGAATTTAGACACACAGCTCCCAACAGCCGACAGATCACAACTACAAACCTTTACTTGGCGCCTGTTTTTGGCTGGGAGTCGCCATTTTCCTGGTAACTACAACTATGCAAGGTATTTACAGAAATGTACGAGCTGCACCCAATCAAAACAAAAGACTGCTTCGCTTCGACCAATCGAAATGATTTGTGTGTTTCCTGAGGTTGATACCAAAGATCAATTACAAGAGAAAAGTAACGTATGAGTTCCTCTGATTATTTTTCTTCTTTATGTATGACAGAAAATTAATGGGACGGTAGTGTTTCATTCGAAAAACTTAGCTCTAGCAAAATCAAAACAAGTAAATATTATCTTATCGGCAGACGTTTTCCTAATGCTGTAGTTTTCTGTTTAATGCCTATACTCTGGGATATACTATATCCTAGTGCCAAAAGTAACTCTCCTATGATATTTAATATTTTTTTACATTTTATATGACCGTCCTATAAAATGTAGAAAAATGATCAAATCCGTCCTATAGAATGTAAAAAATTATTAAATATCATAGGAGAGTTACTTTTTGCACTAAATATATATCCCAGCTATAATTTATATACATGTTTGAACACTACGGTTAATTTTGTACAGGGATCCATTCACGGAGCTGAATTAAACAAACACGACGGCCCCACAATCATTATGTATTTATAGCAGAAATGTTTCTTTCCTCTAAAGCTCCCTTTTTGGGCTAATAATGACCCGAGTATGTCAAACATTTAATTTTATTTAATTGCATATCTATTTACAGAATAATGCTGCATTTATTCCAAATACTTTTTCCTCGTATGGTCTCCTCGACAACAAAAACAATAGGATTAAAATATTGAAATTATTAATAAATGATTGAAAAAAAATATAATAACAAATTATTTTAAAAATGAATACAAGATGCAAACAATGTTTAATGTCTTGTTACAAAATGCCTGTATATTAAGCAAAAAAATATTAAATAACAAACCACAGCAATCATGCTTACAGTAATTAACCATTTGGCTAGATTACTAAACTTTTCAATTTGCATGTGAACGCAAAATCGAGGGTTCAACGTTTTATCGTTAATAATGTTGCAATTTGCCAATTGAGCATTAAGAGGACTTAAATCCATCATTATTCTACACTGATTGTCCACAACATTTCCAAATGAAAAATCAAACAGTTTTTATTGATATGTTTTTTTTTTATTATTTGAATTCAGATGGCTATACATCAGGTTTAGCAAATATAAGAGCCTGAGAAAATGTTCACATATATGATATATAATATCTTGAAAAAAGGCTCATGATGATGTCACTAGTTATGTTTTTCTTGCAAATTGTGAATACAATAATATATTTTATTATTTTGGTTATGTATCACGTTTTTTGTGATGTTCTTTTAAGATATATGTATGGTAACTCGGTTAGCATTTACTGGATAAACGTTAAATACCGGTACCTAAAAACAGAGCTCTATTATCCGCTTTAAGTAGTGAAATACTAGTTAAGAATTTATATGTTTTCGCCACATCATCTGCTAAAAGTCATGTTTGTTCGTTTGTTTTTTTAGATTTATTTGCTTTATTAGCTGTCAACTGTGTTATTAAATGGCATCAATTGCTTTCATTTGTACGTGTATATTTAAAAATAAATGTAGACGAAAGCCTGTAGCCCTAAAAATCTATAGTTTTATCTGGGTCATCTCGCACGGGAAACAATTGTCACGTGACATCTCACTTCCTTTTTCATCCGTATCGTGAAAGCGGACAACATGACGAGCCCAGCTCAGCCATCTCTTCAGCGTGCTATAGTCAAGCAAGTTCGTAATTTTATTTTCTGTCGCTTGTAAATTGACCATGTATGTACCAGATTGGTGTTGGCAGTTGCTGCTAGTGAACAGTGGCTTAATTTTTTTATCAACACCACTTCAAGTCGGGTGTGTGTAGTAAACGCATGGCCGCTTTCTGTTTTGATGATGTGGACTTGTTTGCATTCACATATGGCTAGTTTTCGTGACATTCAGAGTAAACGATCCAAATTCCATTTAAAATTGAGGCTTGATTTATTTTCATTTATTCTTGATTTTGACAACGTTATGTATATCTTATATATAATATTGTGGACAAAAAATATGAAAAAAATAGCCAATAATATATCCAAACCTGTCTATTTTATTTCATCTATATGACTTACAATACACACTAGTTAACACACAAACTAGGGGAGTGCAAGCAATCTGCTATATTTGTAATAACAAAATTCAGGAAAAGAACCGAATTGTGTTTGCCAGTGTAGAAAATATGTGGGCTGGTTTCTAACATAACTTTTTTATAATATAGTGTCTCATGCGTTTTTATAGTTACATGTACATATATGTAAACAGCTACAGAAATACAAATTAATAGCAACAACTGTTACATGTGTTCTCCTCTGCTCTGATTATCTGAAATAACAATTTTGAATACAGCTGGTGCCAGATCTATTATATAATATTAATAAATAGAAGAGTCCAATTGACTTTCTAGACTCCATTGTATTTTTTTTAAATTCTAAAATACAATATTAATATATGATACAATATTACTCTTTTCAAGTGTATATTTTAACCTATACCTAAATTTCTATGTGTACTGCATATTTGCCAGATATGTTTTTCACAATTTAGCTGATGTTGTCTTTTCTGGAGATGCGATTTTCAGTTATCCAGAACAACTCGAGATTAAGGACATAATTTATAAACAAAGGTGTAATTGCTGCACACGGTCTCTACTAATTTGAGTCAGTAGGTTGGTAGGCTTTTCTTTTCACATTCAAAAATCTCACATTAAGGTCCACAAAACTCTGAAATATTTAAAATTGCTGAGGAATTGCAGTTGTTCAAAGTAGTTAAACTATGAACTTACATTGTGGTGTGGTTACATAAACATAAACAGTGTACACTTAGATCAATATACAAAAAAAGAAAACATTTTATCAGGCCAAAAAAAAAAGCTGACTGATGTATATATTTTTTTACACAGAAAATCTTAAGGCTTTCCGGGTTACAGCAAACACAGATAATATCTAGTTATGAAAGGCCTAAGATGAATGGTCTAAAAGCACTGTCATATCAGTCAAAAAGCCTTGAGCACGGAGTTAAACACCAGTCAATCAATCAACATCTTGGAAACTTATTTCTGAGAATGTATCTTAAACATTTATATATTTTAATTAGTTGATATTACTGTTCCAGTGTGATTAATCCAGACAAAATTATATATATTACAATTCATTGATATCTAAATCTGGCAGTTTGAAGAACTTATAAAACTGTTTGGTATTTCCAGTGGACTACAAATTTCTTGAAGTGATTCTGTATGTAAATATCTGGCGAAGTTTTGACTTCTATATATGTAATAGAAATAGTGGAAATAATCCTGAGTGCATGTTTTATTCAGGTACTTTCAGGAGATGCCGTGGTGGTGCGTGGTCAGCCAAAGGGTGGACCTCCACCTGAAAGAACCATATGTCTTTCTAATGTGACAGCACCGAGACTGGCCAGGAGAGCAAACCCTAACTTAGAGGGTTCCCAGGAAACCAAAGATGATGTAAGTAACTTTATGTAAATAAGCAGTTGTATTAATGTTGTTTGGTGGGAGATTCCTGTGCCCTGGTGCTTTGTTGCCATGTCCAGTTTATGGCCCTGTAAATGTATAATGGCGTCTTCCGTGTTACCAGATTCGTTTAGGGTGCTTTCCTCCAATGATTGGGCTGGCAGGCCGTCGTATGAGAGAAATAATCTTAATTATTGCATAAAACCTAATTCAAGCAAACAAATTCACCCATTAAACTGACATGTTACCTTAAGTATGGTGAAAAACCAAATCAAGTAAACATACAAATAACTTTTTTCATTTGTAAAGGAAAGATACATTTAAATTCTACAAAATTGTCAGGTAAAGCAACAGGGGGCACATAGGTTTAAACTAGGGTGCAGAAAACCGCTTATCAGAATGTTGTAATAAATCAAAGATGAAGATTTCACCTCCAAATATTCAAGCGGATTGATGAGCCCCGTTTACCTTAGATATATATCGAGAGATATTTTTGGTGCTCCTTTTATGAGGTTTCTTCCTGTTTTTGCACCGTACACTGGCAATGCACAGTCGTCCTATAAGTGAAATACTCTCGAGTACACATTAAACACCAATAAAATAAATAAATAAATAACAAAGTTTTTTGCTGGAGATCCACAAAACACTGACATTTCAAAGCTTTCATTTAAGTGAAATACTCTTGCAAGTTGCAAACACTTTTCAAAGCCCTGCTAAAATAGTTGTGATGGCCTTGAAATAAAGTTCAATCTGACAGTATGGATATATCACTATTGTATGTTGCTTTTCAGCCCTATTCCTGGGAAGCAAGAGAGTTTCTGAGAAAGAAATTGATTGGTAGAGAAGTAGTTTTTACTGTGGAGTATAAAGTTCCCGGTACAGGCAGGGAATATGGAATTATTTATGTGGGGAAAGGTAAGTAAAAATAAAGTTATGTGAACATATGTTTTATAACCTCCCAAAGGTATAAAATCATGCACCAACAAAAGTTAATTATTTCACCTAATAGCAATGCATACATGTACATTTAAGGGGTAACAAATGCTTTTCCAAAAAAGTTAAATACAAACAAAATGTTTTTTGTAAAATTCAAGTTGATACTGAATCTATTTTCATCTCCTTTTAGGGATCCCTCAAATTATGTAATGTCCTTTTTGTCATATGAACTTTGTTGTATGAATTTTATTTTATAAAATTGCAAATGACATATTACCATGTTGCCTCAATAATTTTTACATAAAAACTAATAAAGCATCACTTTAAAGTCACCTACTCACCCCAAAAATTAACTTCATGTATTTTGTGTTAACACAAAACCACATACGTTTCATTCGTATGGACATGGGTGCAAATTTGTAGGTTAAATGAAAGTTTTATAATAACAAAAGAACTGCAAACTAAGAATTCTTCCATAATATATAAAAGAGGATGTGTAATCATGTGTCGTCTTGCTTGTCCAGGTACCGAGATAACTCAAGTCATGTAACTCAAGTCAATATTTTATTTCATAATAACTGTTTTAATTTATTGGTAAACTTTAATGGATTCAATAAAAATTTGTTGGAAAACCCTTGTGTTTGGTGTGTGTGTGTGTGTGACTTCAAGAAGTGTTGGTTTAAAAAATACTTTTTTCAATATTTCATTTTTCTAATATATGAATTCTTAACGTTTTTTTTTAAATACAGATACGAGTGGCGAGAATGTAACCGAGTCTCTGATTGCTGAAGGCCTGGTTGAAGTTCGAAGAAGTGGTTTAAAGCCTGGCGAGTAAGTGTTCTTTACTATATTGATGATGATATATGTTGATATTTTCTTTCAACTACAGGCACTATTAAATTGGAATCAGCTACAATTAATTTCTGTAATGTGTTCAATCTCCAGCTTAAAGATGTCCAGGTGGTTGGGTGGGAGCCCCCTGTGCCCTGGTGCACTCTGAGCTAAGGGGCATCAGGAAGCCCATTTGATGTGGTGTCCAGTTTTTCGTCTTCTAAAAGAACTGTGAAGACTTTGTATTGCTAGCGTCGAATAGGGTGGTTTAATTCACCCATTGGGCTGACATACCATCATATGAGGGAAATCAACCTAAAAAACCCCAATTAAACCAGTTAACCTGGTGATAATGCATTTTAAGTTACACTGTCTTTACACTTTACAAGCCACATACTGATTATAATTATCTTGAAATAGAGCAGTATTGAAGTTTTATTGTATGAGTTAATTCACACGCTATAAGGGGTTTCGTTCATGTTTATTTCTTTCTAGTGAAGCACAACAGCGGTTGATCCAACTAGAAGATACGGCCAAAGCAGCTGGCAAGGGGAAGTGGGCCGCTGGTACAGGCAGTGAACATTGCAGAGACGTTACCTGGGCTATTGAAAACCCAAGAAACTTTGTTGACTCGTTCCACAATAAACCTATAGATGGTGAATATATACTTACTTTACTTAAATTCCATACACCATTCGACACTCTTTTCAGTCTGTACATGTCAAGTAAATTTGTTTTGGGCTATACTCTAAAACATTAATTTCTGGGAATGTTGCGACTTCATGAGGTGGGGTTCTCTCTCGAGGTAAATCCGTGTCTTCAGCCTGGCACAACCATAACAATATTGCAAATGACGTACATGTATATAATCCAGGTGGGGTTCTCAAGTTTTCAAAGTTTAAATGACATCATGAGAGTGGAGTTCTCTCTCTAATTGGATCTGTGCCCTCAGCCTGGCACAACCATAACAATATTGTAAATGACGTAAGGAATCCAGGTGGGGTTCTCTCAAGTTGTCAAAGTTTAAATGACATCATGAGAGTAGAGTTCTCTCTTGAATTGGATCTGTGCCCTCAGCCTGGTACAACCTTCATAAAATTGTGACTTCTGAAGTCAAGGTGTGCTTTCTCATTAGAACTACTTTGTGTCCTTGGTCTGGCACAAACTCTTTATGAAACTGTTGGTGATGTCAACAGTTAGGGTGGGATGCTCTCCATAGTTTGATCTATGTCCTCAGTCTGGCAAAAATTTATAACATTCAGTTCTACTTAGAATACAGATAAATTAATTTAATGATCCTTAGGGAGATTTTTTCTTCTTCTTAAAATAGATTAAATGTTGAAATCATTTAATTAAATTGTTATTAATATGCAAATTAATGTGAATTAATTTATTTCCCAGCTGTTATTGAGCATGTACGTGATGGGTGCACAGTTAGAGCATTCCTTCTTCCATCTTTCCATTATGTGACGGTCATGCTGTCCGGAGTGAAGGTAAGCCTCGGGTTAGATTTCAGTTAACAGCTTAGCAAATTCCATCATTGTAAAGTTGTACAAGTGAACAGGGTTCTATACAGCGTCTCACTGTGTCCGTCAGAAGGACTCTTATAAAAAATCAAATGACCAGATTTCTAATATCAAATGATTTATCACTAAAATATAATTTCATTAACAAATTGTCTTCATCTCTGCATTGTACATAGTAAACTAATACAAAAAATCAGCTGTTGCCTGGAAATCGCTACAATCTTTTGCTTTTTAAATTGTTGCCTACTGACATCTTCAATTTCCCAACAGTGCCCTATGTTTAAACTGGAAGGTACAGAGCAGGTGGCAGAACCATTCGCTGAAGAAGCCAAGTTTTTTACAGAATCTCGTTTACTACAGAGAGATGTGACAATTATTTTGGAGGGAGTTTCTAATCAAAATCTGCTTGGAACGGTCATACATCCTGTAAGTTTAACAAGTATTATTGTACTTTTAACCATCAAGTGAACAAATGCAATATATCGCTATCAGCCATGTGCGAAAAAATCAGACTCGACAAAAGATGTGCAATAATCTAATTAACAATCATACCTATTA
>JAVFBZ010181593.1:0-11718 GCA_032466195.1 Katharina tunicata
CATGTATCTTTGTTTTCCGCTGATCTACACGTCCTTAAATACCATCAAATTTACATTGATATTTGGGTTTTGCGTTTCTTTTTTTGAAGAGTGTACAAGCAAAATACCCCTGAGCACAGTGTTAAAAACTACCAGCCAAAATAAAGCTGCTTTATTTTTGCACAAAGGGCTTTTCACGAAATAATTTAATGTTGCTGAAATGACATTTAGTACATTTTTCAATACATGGACTTCAAAAGACTACTAATTATTTATTAACTCGGAAGCAACCATATCAAAGACTGGCACTTTATAGACTAAAGACGTTTATTAATAACATAGAATTTATATTTTGTACTATTAGGATCTAGTGAGGAATT
This sequence comes from Katharina tunicata, assembly GCA_032466195.1. Taxonomy (NCBI): domain Eukaryota; kingdom Metazoa; phylum Mollusca; class Polyplacophora; order Chitonida; family Mopaliidae; genus Katharina; species Katharina tunicata. The sequence goes on from JAVFBZ010181593.1 coordinate 360, forward strand.
GTAAAAACCCCAGAGGAGGTAAGACGTTCCTGCTAAATATAACTAGCTGTCAACCGTCAAAACATTAGTTCAGGAAAGGGAATAAGAAGGAAGGTAGGTATCTATACAAGTCAATATAATTTCTATATTTTGTTTTTAGATTGTCTCTTTGGTACACATGCTAGTGCGGATAAAACACATGTATAATATATTTTGTCCACATTCATATCATATGGCCTTGACAGTTTTTATTTTTAATTAAGACAAGGCAGATAAAACGAAAATGATTAAGTATTTCATATGAGGTATTTCATATAAAAAAGAATTATTACAAACTCGGGTTCTTAAGTTGCAATATGAAGAATTTTCTTTTTTCTAATTCATGTGATATCAAATGAATGCCAATAATATTCTGTTCTCCACTTTTCTCATCACAGGAGTTTTAGTTTTTCCCCTAGTATTTTTTCACTAACCATACATTTTCAATGGTTTTAAACTTTGTCTTCAGTGTTTTTCTAATAACATGTCCATATTGTGTCCAATCATGTCCATATTATTCAATAATTATTGTCATTTGTGTGTTTTTTTTTTTACTGGATTAAAAAATTGGAGACTGTAGTAGAAAACATCTGGAGGTAGAATCGCAATTACATTCTTTATTGATAATTTAAATGTTGTCAACATTGATAATCTTTACTGACGTTTTTCAACCATAAATAACTCAATACATTTTCTTTGACTGTAAACATTTACCGAACAAACATATTTCTCAGCTTCTGTCACATAATTTTACCGTTTGTTGAACTTTCATTTTTTGTTTTAATAGAACTACTATGCTTTGCAAATATATTTGTTTGCTGATGCAATGCTGTGTAGAGAACATAAACTCGAACATTTCCTTGCATGGTGTGAACCTGGTATGATTTAAAGGGTATGACTCAATCAAGATAAATATGATGGGAGATCAAATAATAAAGAATGATTGAGGCTTGGGTCTTGGCAAACTTGAGTTTTGTGAGATTAGGGTTCAGCTTTGGAAAGGGTGTTGCAACAGAGTTTTATTCTCAGCTGTTCATTTGATAAGGTAATGAGGAGATGTAGATTCGAGAAACGAGCACATCACACCTGATCTATTGACAATTTGTTCCTCATCGGACCATCTCAGACAATCCAAGACAATTTAGCACGTTCCCTGAGGCACTTCTCCAACTGTAATCAGCAGTCATTACAAAGAAATATGGCAAGACTTTCATGAGTGGACTATTTGACTTTTTCAGTCTGCAGACTGTAATATTTGTCAGTTTTCCAAGCTCTCGTCACATACAACTAGGGGTAGGCTGAAAGGAGAAATTGACGGAAACTAAGGTGCGGAATAATGAACTGGGTTAGATTTATCGTTGATTTAACCACTTCAACAGTTAACGATGTGTGTTTGTTTGATTTGGGTTTACGCTGTATTTGAGGTTATTTCACTCATATCCCTCATATGAAGGCGTTCCAGACCAATAGATGAAGCAAACAAGCCTCAACGACAATGGCAATAGACAAAAACATCACAAGACAAGGAGAGGACTCAACACAGGACATCACAACAAATCAGTTTCCTGATGCCCCTTTGTTGTACTTATTTAAAACATAACGTTTCTCTGGCTCAGCTAGCTGTATGATAAGTAGTCAAAACATGCTGTCCTTAGTCTTGGAGAACCTCCATGAAACTAAGATTAGATCGACAGAAAGATTCTGGAAGTTTACTTTACAAGGGACTAACAAATGAAGTATGCCTGGTAATTGTCAAAACCAAGGGGTTTTTTTGTGGGGCAAAAATGCAAAAAAAAAAATTACATTGTCTGTTTTAAAGACATAAACATTGACGACTACTGAGATGGATTTTCAACTTCTGGATATATTGGTAAGTGACGTTTCGATCTAGATACTAAGATTGTTTTCAAGCTGCTTGAAAAAGATCTGAGTATCTAGATCTAAATGTCGCTAACCAATATATCCAGAGGTTGAAAATCCATCTCAGTAGTCGTAATGTTTTTTGTAATTTACCCAGCTTCTAAATGCCACTCAAACAAGATGTTTTAAAGACCATTGAGAATAACAGTGTTCCATATGTTTCATAACCCAAAGAACTGCACAATTGATGATGTTTACACCAAACATGTTCTCAAGAAGAGGAAATGATGCATGTACATCTTAAGGTGTTAATACATCAGGAGCTTCACATAATCTGCACAAACTGCCCATAAATTGTCAAAGAAAAATCACTATTGCTACATGGTCCATATTGATCAATAAAGAGAAAGAAAATTTTGCATGCCTCCAACGGGAGTCGAATCCGAGAATCTGGCTAGCAGAGCATGCACTCTTACGACTGAGCCACAGAGGTTCACAGCTGAACGCGACCATAAATTTTAATCCAAGGTATTATTAATAAATAAAGGATGTGAATCTTTTTCTACAGGAAGTACCTACGCAGTGGAACTATACGGAAGCATCTCTTTATCTAGATTTTACCAACCATTGTGTTTATTGTTGGGGTTATTCCTAAAATCTGGTTCTGGCATTTACATATTTTGTCAAGTGTTATCACACTGGCACAGGGATATCGACTTATTAACATTGCTACGTCATCTCATTTTCTAGATAAATTCTACGAGACAAATTTCTGGATAGTTCCTAATCTTGAGTTGTTATGTATAACTTACAAGCTATTATCTCAAGAAAAGATAATAACAGGTAAATGGTGAGGAATGAAGTGTATCATTTAGACCATGAAATTAACTCAAAGGCCTATAAACTAAGGGTAACAACAGTTATGAGTTATCCAACACGGAAGGGAGTTTTGTCTTAGCCAATAGGTCCTTAATAGCTTTGTTCCTCTTGCACGCTATAATTGGTCTCTGCAAGAGGTTTAAGTATTTTAGGTACAAAGTTTTGATATTCCTGTATTAGGAGACTTGCAAACCTGGTGCTACGCTTGTCATATTGTAGTACAGAAGGAATAATGTCTACCCTGCAGCCTTTACCTGGTTCAAGGTTGAAACCTAATGGACACAAGGTTTGAAGAGTTTTAATCCAAAGAGCTTCTCTCTCTAAGCGTTTCCGTTTGGTTTCCTCTTCAGAAGACTGGATAAATAAAATTGTGCATACCTTAATTTCATCAGGATTTGAATAGTCATTATGTTTCCTATTGAAATGAACCTGTTAAGCATTGAACCTGGGAGCTGCAGAAGCTCACGGCAGAAGAACCACAAATTTTCACCTAAGTTAATATTTCGAGAAGTGGCATGCAACAAAAAAAAATTTATCTTCATTTATAAAATGCATATTTCAAGAAAAGTGTATTTTTTTTTTAAAGAGGATAGAGATGAATATGAATATGCTCTTTTAAATTTACTAACATATTTATCCGATGTTTGCCCAACAGAGATATAAATCTACAGGTCAATGGCAAGCATGCAGACAAACAACCCAAAGTTCCTATCCTGTCAACTCAAGAAGCAGATGAAAATAACAGATTACACATCCAACACCCTGGATGCAGAGTGTGGTATCTTCATTAGTCTACTATCTAATCCATATTTAACGATACAGAACAGTACTGAACAAAATGTGTAATTTTTGGTTTTGGCACTTATTGGTTTTAACTTGACCAATTAAGTGATTTTCAATTCTGTTTGGTAAATTGAACTTTCAGAGATATTTTATGTGTCAAAAATGTGCACCTCGCTCATAAGTACCATGTAAAAGCTAATTTTATTTGTCAACGAGGGTAGCAAGATGGCGGCCAAATTCGAAAATCTCCCTCAATCACTCGACTTTTGTTTTGAAATTACTGCTGCATAGTGAGTTTTCCACACTCAGAAGTTACTTCAAATACAATATTTTTATAAAAACTACACAAAGAATTGGAGAAAATGTATAAGTATCGAATAAGACGGTAAGTTTGAAATTTGTGCTCCGCTTTGCCCTGTACGAAGCGGGAATTACAATGTTTTAGCATGGCACAGTTCTGTAGCTACCAACACCCAACCTGATATTATGAACAAATATTGAAAGCAATCAAAAATTGTCTGTCCAGCCATAGATTTTAAAATTGGAAGGTTCATTAGAGCTTTACAGGTTCATTTCTATAGGAAACAGAATGATGATTCTTGACATTTATTCAGCAAGACAAATTAATAGTTGATAATGTGAATGATCATATCTAAAAATAAACCTGGTTTTATTTTCTTGTTAGTGAGCAGCTGCAGGTCCATTGAAAAACATTGGTTATTAAAGTCAATCTAAATATTTAATGATCAGCTTCCAAAGGTGAGTTTTTGTGAAGTTCAGGGTTAATTAGTCTAGCCACATGCTGTGATAAGGAGAGGAATTTCTAAGGCTTGTAACTCAACATACATGTACATGCTGTTTTCATTCCACGGAAGTATAGAAAATAATATCAGAAACTCTTAACATTGAAGCCATCATGAACGGTATCCAGATATATTTACTATTTGACTACTGTATATAGTCTTCATTAAATACATCCAATAAATGAAAGAAATTTGATAAGAAAAATGTTTAACTTTTTAAGCGAAAGTTTTATTTATTTATTTATTTATTAGGTGTTTAATGCCCTACTCAAGGCTATTTCACTTATATGAGCATGTATAGTGCAAAACTGAGAAGAAACCTTGCTTAAACAAACACCCTCTGATATCTGCAGCCAAGGGAATACATCCCTTAATTATGAACCAAAAATTGTCAAGAGAACGAGCTCAAAGGTATTTCACTTACATGAAGGCGGTGTATTCCAACAGTAGACGGCAACTCAAACACAACCAAAAAATGTGAAGTCACTTAAGTGTTATCACTGCTGAAAAGATAATTATTCTCTAGTGCTAAGTATGACAGCATGATTATAATCTGGAAACATACTTCCCTTAGCCAGAGGGCACCAAGGAATGGGAACAGACCTCCAAAGTCCAGATTCTCAATCTGAAACGGATAGGTGAAAGTAGCACTCATTAGGAGGTGATTTGGTTTACACATATTTCTATTTTGGGTCCACTTTTATTGGATCCTGCTTCTGGACTTACACGTTGCATTATAAGTACAGTGCCTGATATGTGACGATTAGGGAAAATGTGAATATTGGCCAGTTTGAAAAGAAGTTGAGATGCAAATAAACGGCTCAAACAACTGAGCTATGGTACGGCCCTATAAAGTAATATCTACATACATAATTTAGTTATTGGCGACTCCATTCAATTGAATGATTTGTGCCACGACTTTGCGGGTTTGTCTCCTAAATAACTATTGAACATAAAAATGAATTATCTCCATTCCAAAGAAAAATAAGGGAATACACAATATCATGTTGATAACAGAAGAATATACAAACAGTACGACAAGATACCATAAATGACTAGGTTAACAGATACTAACACACATTACAACAGAGACAGATTAAACAGAATTATACGACATGGAACAAACAGACAAACCGCAATGACTAGAACTTCTTGCAGTCAATGATAAATGAAGCCATGGCTTGAAAAATTTTGTTGGCTGCTTTGCCAGGTTTTAAAACAGATGGGTTAGATATGCCTATACTGCTTAGATCTTAGTGCTTAAAGTAATATATAATTTTGAACATTAATAAAGACAACTAAAAAAGCTTCCCAGAAGACACATCATCCAAACAGCCATATTTTGTTTGAATTCTATGAAAATCTTGACATCATCAATCACACTGTACAAGGTTCTAAATTACAACCTCCTGTGCCCTGGTGATCCCTGACCTAAAGGCATCAGGAAGAAGATTTGTTGTGGTGTCTTGTTTCCTCTAAATGTGCTGTGTTGTCAAGTGAGCTGTCATTGTCATTCAGTGTCGTTTCTGTCACCCGCTCCAACATAGAATTTAAAATAAACATTTCAATTCTATAATTAAATATCAAATATCAAACATTATTTACTGGGTGTCAGTTTTTAATACATTTCAAAGTGGCTTGCATGTTCAAGTTTCTTCTCATTTTCTAAACCTGGTTCAGCTGCGGTAAGAAAATGTTTATTTAGATCACAAAGCACTGTTAGTTGAGTTTATATGATTGTCTTGAGAAATAGATTTCATTAATTTGGTTCTGGAAAATGAAGACTTACCTGCTGGGTTTGGTACATGTATATAGATTTTTTCCATGATCTATTGAAAAGCCTAGGAGGTAAAAATAATTTGTGGCTTATGCAGGTGCCACTTGAGATAAATTCAATCTTTTTCAGGTACTGGTAACTGTTTTTCATCCTATTATTTTAATTTCGCCTGACATATTTACCTGCTACATTGTACTTGACTGAAGTTGAAACAGTTTAATTAAGCTGAAAAACTATAAAAAAAAAAAAAAAAAAGTATTATTAAATAGTGTCAGAACAAGTTATTTAAGGTTTTTATTGCATTTGGTAAAGTCAGCGTTATGAATTAGAAGCATTAGCTTTCTTTGTAATGACCGCTGATTACAGTTGGTCAAGTGCTGTGGGGAACATGCCAAATTGCCTTGGGTTGTCCGAGACTGTCAGATGAGAAGCAAATTCATGTTGTCATTTCTCAGATCTACATCCCCTCATTACCTTATCAATGGAGAGCTGAGGATAAAACTCTTTTACAACACCCTTTCCAAAGTTGAAACACAATTTCACAAAAATCAAGTTTGTTAAGGCTCTAGTCTCAATCAATCTATATTATTTGATCTGCCGTCAAAAATTCTCTTGATTCTGCTGTGGACATCATGGACTGGCACCAGCTAACTTTGTAATCTAAGAGTTCACAGAATCCAAGGAAATGGCCCTATGTGTGTTTTCTTTCCTCGGTAAGGGAAATCTAAATGAAAATTAAGTCTGTGAAATTGCATTTGTAGATTGGTTTTTGGCTTCCAACTATTGAAAAAGATTCAGACATTTACTGTCCTAGATAAACAGGTAATGGAATTCTAAAAGTCTTCTAATCAAACACAATTTCAAGATAAATGGCTTACCTTTATAGGGTCAGTCCCATAAAGCGCGCTGAGCTTAGGTGTAACGTTGTGTACCTAGATTTCAGCCGTGGAGAAATTGTGTCATCGATCTTGACCATAAGTCCATGTTCAACTGTTACAATGGTATATTTGATTGAATGCTTGATTTGCAAAAACTGGCTTATGAAAGTAAGAAACTAGAACTTGACAACTCAACTGAAAATCAGATCAAGGGGAACACCACTGTGCAATGATTAGAAATCTGTCATAACAGAATGTTTCAACGCCGAATTAATTCACAGGATATATGGCTTCAGAAAAAAGCAGAACTGATTTTATTAAAGCAATGCAGATAGCCGACAGTTTGACAGTTAAAATCGGACTCCAAATCAAAAAGAAAAATGTGTAATTTACTGAACTTCGAAAAACCAAACAAAAACTCAGCAATGAAAATAAGTTTGTTATATAATAAACCAAGAAAGATTTTTTGTTCAAGAATGTTCAAAGTAATTGAAAATTTATTGAGTCGTCTAAATTATCAGTGACAGCCTGGGAAAAAATCCTGATGAAAGTTGATTCTGTTTTTCATCGGCTGCCACGAATGCCGTCTCATTTTGCAACCCGTTGTTTGGGGTACTGTGTTTTGTTAATTGTACATAAAACATGGTGTCATGTCTGAGCTTCGAGAAGATTTTAAAAAAAAAATTGAGACAAAATGTAAGAAAAAAGTAATGCTAAAAGAAATTGTGAATAAAATTCATATTTAAAAATATCCCTGGTAACAGAAAATCGTGATGGAGAAATAAGATTGTTGCGCATCATTATTTCAGCCAAAAAAAAAAATCCAGGGAAAAAAAGAGAAGAAATTTCACACATTACCACTTAGTGCTAGAAAATAAATTGAGATTAACAATAAAAAATCTGTGTTATGAAACTCTCTATCGTTGATATAAAGAAAGTTTGAAATTAATTACTCTTTTGACAAGTAACACCTGCTACTCTAACTTAATATAAAAATCATTATATTTTAAGTTCACCTGGAAATGATCTGAACAGGTTTATCTCCCTTTAACATGTTGCGGTATAGGCTCTGGAAGTCTTGTTCTCTTCTGCTGTACTTCCAGGTAGGTATACCCTCGAAGCTGTAGCGCAATGTTTTTATTAGTGGTGTTTCAGAATGGTTTTTCTTTTGCTTTTTGTTCAGTTATAGGTTTGGACGGGACAACTGTCACCTTTTTAACTTCCCGTGTGGTGTAATACCTAAATAAAAAAGTAGCATGTACTCGGAAGTAGAAGGAATCTTATGAAATCTCTCTCACCACATGACGTGGCTTAAATGTCCTATTTACAGAATGGTTTATACCGTTCCTAAGAGTAATTTTTCATGTGGATATTTTATAAATATAAAGAAAAAACAACATATTTTGTTTAAAAATAATACTTGTGTATGAGAACTTTGTTTTGCCGGAGTTGTGGAAAGCAGGAAGAAATCCGCAAAAAAGTCCCTGTCAACTCGGCAGGAATGCTTCCGTTATATACACTACCTGAGGTATTCAAGGTGATTCAGCCCTAAGGTTGAAGAAACTGAGCCACCGAGGCAACGCACTGTTCATATTTGTAGTTCTGCAGCTCTGGAATTTAAAAACTACAGCCTCAATCACTCGTCATTATTTGATCTGCAATGATCAATTCTTATTAGCATGTTCTATATGAAGAACCAGTTATCAAGTTTTGTGATTCTGAAGTAATAAAAGTTCGTAGAATTAAAAAAAGAAAACTGTTTGAAAATGAAGTCAAGGAAATGGATTTTTATTCATTTTTTTATTTAACATTTCATAACATTTAACAGCTCTGATTAAGTTTTACACAGATATTTGTCTGTTTTTTTTTTTTTTAAAGTTAATCAATGACTACGTTATAGTCTGCTGGACTGTTTCAACACATTTTTATGAACTGCACTTTTTTTCTCTTTGGTTCCCTTTTTGGATATAGGGTCCTTGTGGGTATACCATGGCATACTTGCTTCTGTGTAGTCACAGTGTGTATTGCTGAAATAAAGAAATAAAAAAATAAGGATGAACATAGTTAGCCTACTGTGAAATAGAATCTTGCACAGACTCAATCAAGAACAGGTTAAAGCTTTTACTGAAAATACAGGTTTAAACAGTTTTCTTTAACTAGAATGACAATCATACTGCATATGATACTAATCTACTCGGAATAACATGAGCTGAAAACAACCGAAACAAATTTGTTTAAAAACATTGGCAGAAAACAACAACAACGATGAACAGGTGAACATTTCAATGGTTTTAAAGAAGTAAAACCATGGCTAAAAGGAAATAACTAAAAGCTAACAAAACTATATATATGCACAATATTACAAATCCCATATTGTCCTAAAAGTATCTATAAAACAAATGACTTAAATGAAAAAATGTAATCTTGTATTAAATTAAAAAATTTGTTGCAATTTTAGCACAAAATTGGATGACAAGTTATTTTTAAGGTCTTTATGGGCTATGCTAAATATTGAACACTTTTTTCCCAATGGAATGAGTAAGGCTTTAACATTTATTCCTATTGAAATTTTTTAGTTGTATTGCATGATTTTTTCTGGGTGATTCAGCGGTGAATTAATGGTGAACTCTAGTGTCGTACAAGCCTTGGTTTGAGCAAACAATCTTCTTTGTGGGAATTCATATAGCCTACCTGTTCTTCATCATATAGTATAAATAATTTCTTAATTGAGTAACTTTTTCCATCTTTGCAAATACTTGGGACATTTTTATTGATAAAGTTTCTCTTTTATATAATTTTTTTCTTCAGTGCGCTTGAGACAGTATTGGCATTTCATGATAATGCAACGCCTGACCTTGCATACTAATTATTCTCCTTGGTCTGTTTGTGATATTTATGATAACAGTATTTAATCCATATTGAGCTGTTAGCCCAAGAGCTCTTACTCCCATCAGAATGTAGATAAAACCTGGTTAAATATTGACACAGTTTGTTTATCTTTTGGGGGTATCCATGAACTAAATTGATCCAGACAATGTACAAGTCAACATGGCCACTAGTTGTCACGGTGACCATCTAACTGGTACATTGTTTCAGAAATACTGTTCAGCGTTTTTGATCATTAACCACTTAATACACAGCGTCTATTAGATAATGGTGTTCTAGGGAATATGTCCACAACTTTATTGTCTGATTCATTAGGTAAATTTACATATTATTCCTCTTTATCCACATACTTTTACTTTCTTTTAGAAACAAAATATTCACATCAATATTTGTATAAGCTAAGCTATATGTACATATTTTTTTTTTCTAAAGATAAATGGGTGGTTGGGCAGGAGCTTCTTGTGCCCTGGTGCTCTCTGAGCTATGTGGCATCAAGAAGCCCATTTGTTGTGGCCTCATGTCCTTGTCCCAAGGCTTCTTTGTCTGTTGCCAGTGTCGCTTAGGGTGGTTTCTTGACCCATTGGGCTGGCACACCCTCATATGAGTGAAATTACCTTAAAGTATGGCTTAAAACCTGAATCAACCAATCTTAAGAAAACATTTTGTAAATGGGTTCAGTCGTGGATCAATTCCACGTCACTGGGGAGAAGTTAGCTTGTTGATCCCCTTGATTTAGTTTAGCATACAGGTTAGACCGCGTCAATCCACTTACAGATATACATTTATAAGCTCTTGATGTATCATTTAAATAGCCAATATTTAATGTTTGACAAAAAATCGAGGTACATTTTGGGTTTCATGTTTATAGCTTTATTGTAAAATTCTCAGAAGCTGAACATAGAAGAGCCATTCAGAATTCCCAGAACAAAAATTCTGACTTACAAATAGAAGAGCCATTCAGAATTCCCAGAACCAACAAGCTCTTGATGTATCATTTAAATAGCCAATATTTAATGTTTGACAAAAAATCGAGGTACATTTTGGGTTTCATGTTTATAGCTTTATTGTAAAATTCTCAGAAGAGCCATTCAGAATTCCCAGAACCAACAATTCTGACTTACAAATAGAAGAGCCATTCAGAATTCCCAGAACCAACAATTCTGACTTACAAATAGAAGAGCCATTCAGTATTCCTGGAACCAACAATTCTGACTTACAAATAGAACAACCATTCAGTATTACCAGAACCAACACTTCTGACTTTCAAATAGAGCAGCCATTCAGTATTACCAGAACCAACACTTCTGACTTTCAAATACAACAGCCATTCAGTATTACCAGAACCAACACTTCTGACTTTCAAATAGAGCAGCCATTCAATATTACCAGAACCAACACTTCTGACTTACAAATACAACAGCCATTCAGTATTACCAGAACCAACACTTCTGACTTTCAAATAGAACAGCCATTCA
>JAVFBZ010181593.1:11818-30396 GCA_032466195.1 Katharina tunicata
TTCTGACTTACAAATACAACAGCCATTCAGTATTACCAGAACCAACACTTCTGACTTTCAAATAGAACAGCCATTCAGTACTCCCAGAACCAACAATTCTGACTTACAAATAGAACAGCCATTCAGTATTCCCAGAACCAACACTTCTGACTTTCAAACAGAACAGCCATTCAGTATTACCAGAACCAACAATTCTGACTTACAAATAGAACAGCCATTCAGTATTCCCAGAACCAACAATCCTGACTTACAAATAATACAACCATTCAGTATTCCCAGAACCAACAATTCTGACTTACAAATAATACAGCCATTCAGTATTCCCAGAACCAACAATTCTGACTTACAAATAGTAGAGTAATGATTAGTTAGATTATGGTGACGGTGAAATTTCGGCCACTTTCCTCGGAAAACGGTGACATCTGTTCACCCTATTATTCAATACAGCCTTTAATAAACACTAAGCCAATAGATACATGTTAGTTATGTTATGTATAACCTTATCATAGCCTACATTAGAAAACAAATCTTTCGCCATTTATATATTATACAGGTCCATTGGGATGTGAAGTAAATTATATTGTTTTAGAAAACTGTTATTTGACCTCCTTACATTTTTTGTTATCCAAAATTCTCTACTATCCAGCCCTAATTACAGCAATTATGGAAAAGTAAACTTTGCCAATTGTGGACAGACGGTGAGACGTTGTTGATCTACAAAGCTCTGAGTGTATTTTTGAGCCAAGTCCTGCGTGACGTTGCAACGCTTGAATTAGGTTTAGTGGTCACAACTTGAAAATCACTTAGAGAACATGTTCTCGGTATATGTACATTTCGGAAAGATATGAACTTGCAAAGGTCTGAACGGATTTTTGTGCCTAGTCTTGCGTGACGTTGAAACGGTTGCATTAGTTTTAAAGATGTCAATGTGAAAAACACTTAAATAATAACATAGCCAAATGTTAGTGCTATTAGGGAAAAGTTTAAAAATAAGAAAGTGTCGTGCAGACCCTAGGCCTACAATAAATAGTCCAGCTAGTTTTAACGACAATCTGTCCTAAACTGGTTGAAGAATGACTTCCGTCTAATTGTCAGAAATCTTCTTTTCTCGTTCCTGTGAAACCATACAGTGGTTTGATGAAGATAGCTGTCAATGTTACAGGAAATAGCCGTTGTTTTGTTGATTTTTTCTGCTTGCTTATTTCATCTTTTGCGGGTCCCCAGTGGGATTTCAGAAGGAAGTTGTTAAAACTGTTCCGGTGACTCACACCTTAGTTTGATCAGATAAGGACAGAAAATTGAGAGGAAATTTGGTGCCTTAGCATGCAGATTGTTAGCTCTGAACTGTTTAACCGAGGAAATTGTGGTATTTCACTGTTCTCTGGCACTTCCCAAACCAACGCCACCCCTTCTCTATCCTCTTTAAGTCTGTAATTTTAGGGCTTCACTTTTTCTATTCGGAGTTTCATTTTTCCTGGCGAAGGTGTTTTTAGCTATTCCTTAGCAGCGGAGACATGTTGACAAGACCTCAGCCCAAAAAAGGGCAATTCCGTTAAGACTGGGGTTTGGAATCAAATCTGCACAGTGTTCATTGACCGTGTGATTTGATATGGTCTATTTGCACGACCCTAGCTACCCATGTTGACTAGGAAGGCCTACTATTAAATGGGTCTGATCAGCACGAATTGTATGACAAGGAGAGGATTTTCCCTTTCTAGCTTTTTAATCCTCAGTAAATATTTCGGAAATTTGTTTTTATCTTAGAACACAAGAACTAAGTATTTGAACAATCGTTAAAACTTTAAAATCACTATTGATGTCATCATGATTACATGTAAATGCAATAATACTTATAGGAAAATAGCAAGCGATTTCTTCATTTTACTATGGTGTTTTTTTCCTTACGATTATTAGAAATATTATAAAAGAACCTTCATTCAAATGTATGCTATTTGATAACAATAATTTTAAATATATAAGGCATGTGGAATATGACATTAAAAGTTTGTTGTGCTGTTGTATTTTCTGAATACAATATGAAGCATATCAGGTTATGTGAATAAAGTACAGTTGCAGTTCTGTTGATTTTCTGTCAAACGAGGCTTCCATGATGCAAAGGATTTTTTTTATAGACAGGCTGTTTAGAATGAACAAATCAAATTTTTAGAATGTGCAAAAACTGATCAGTGACGAAAATATTTTTTGCATCAAAGACTATGCCTGCTACTTATTTACTAGTAGGGTAATCTCATTGTGTGAGAGTTCTATTTCTGGTTAAGATTAGGGTGACCTGATATGTGATATGAAAATCTTGTTGAGCAGTCATAAATCATTTAAATATCCAATCTGATACACCTTTGAATGAAAGAAATAAGGGTAATTTTGGTTTCAGGTTTTCATTTTTATTTTGTGACCCTGATTTATATAGTGACATCGTATAAACAAATTGTACATGTATGTATTCCTTTAATATGTTATAGTCATGATAGATGAAAAACTAGTTTTCTCACACTTAATATTAGATGACATGAGTTTGGTCGCTAAATATTTCAAGGTACTGAAGTTAAGTGACAATTTTATAGTATGTGTAGTATGTGAAGAAAGTTGTGCCAAAGAGGGTGGGTTTTTTTTTTTGGGGGGGAAGCTTGTGTGGTTTAGCATTGGACTGTCCTCTTCGCTGTTACTGGTATCTCTGTCGACTAAGTTATTATAAGGGAGGTTTTTAAGTGGCTGCAGAGTTCCCAGAGTGTTTTTCTCTCTCTTTTCTCCTGTATTTTCCACCATACACCAGAAATGCAAGTGGAATATCCTTGAGTGTGACTTTAAGAAGCAGAAAGAAGCTTCAATACTGACGCCATCAATATATAAACAAAAAATTACCACAGTAAACTTTAATAGTGTACTGCATAGCACCTAATAAAATTCTCACCAAGCAGTCTACATCTTGTCAGTATTCTGTACATCTCACAGCAGTATATGTTAAGACGCAAACAAGCACAGCTAATGGGATTTCTGTATTCTGAAGATGTTTCCATTTCTTTAATCCTCAGGTGTGATTTGTTAAGTGGAAGACGGTGTACACGCAAGCCATCGCAAGCCATCGTGAGTTCTGCCAGTGAAATTAGACAGTCTGATGTGGCTTTCTTAAACTCCAGTTGACAGAGCTTATCAACACTGTCAGGAATGATTGTCAATCAAACTCTCTTTAACCCAAACAACCACAGGATAGTTTACCTTCAGATATCCCCCTGTTTACTGCTTGTACAAAGGCAGCCTGATAAGGTGGAATGGTCTTTGACTAGTAATGAAGGAATCTTTAAGTATGGAAATTTCGGTACTTGTCTGCCCCAGTGTCTACAGCCAGCATAATGACCCTACTGTGTATGGGCTGAATGTCTTTCCAAATGTCACAAGGACTCAAATGAGATCTATTTCTCAGCAATCAAATGCTACTTTCACTGGACTAAGGTCCCAAACAGATAGGTTTGATGGTCTGATCTTGTAAATTTGACTTCGGTGTGGGTAGATTTCCAGATAGATATTCCACAAACCCTCTTTACTGTCGGTAGGTAAAGAAAACCACCCAAGTTTTCCATTTAATTGAGGCGTTTTTTTCTTTTTCTAGAAAGTCTGTAGTTTCTCAAACTGTCTGATTTACTGAACGTCCGACAACTAGGGAATATTAAAGGAAATATTTAAAAGCATAAGAATCTTTTAAAAACACCTATTTATTTTAAAATTTCAAAAATGAAAGCTACACTATGGTAAAATAATTGTGAAATAAAATTCTGATGAGACTGATGTGGCCATGTAAAAAAAGACAGATGCTTTCATTGGGTTTTAAACAACATACAAGAAAATGTATGATTTCAAAATTTAAAGTAGTATTAATTTTCAAAAGGAAATATTTTTGAGTTTGAAAACCATCAGGTGAACGTCAAATTTATCAAAGAACTTCCTTGAACCATAACCTATATGAAACCCTAAACAAGTTACGTAACATTATTTGCATCCCTGGTTGATTTACTTGAAAAGATAGCTGTTTGACATTCTACTCTAGAGAATTTGGCTTGAATGATTTATGTAAGAACAGTTTCGGATAATCTTTACAAAAATAAATATATATCTTTTGACTTCTATCTATACTCTTTTGACATTCTACACAAGAGAATTTGGCTTGAATGATTTATGTAAGAACAATTTTGGGTAATCTTTACAAAAATGAATATTTAACTGTTGACTTCTACCGATACTCTTTAAAGGTAAGGTTTACCTTGAACAAACAAACTAAGAATCTCCAGCATTTGGATACCTGTTTCTCCTCTTCTACTGTTGAAATGAAAACCTATTCTAGATTCCCAAAATTGGAAATAGTGGAGTACCTATTGAGGACATTGTGAAGATAAATCGATGTGCTTTTCTTAAGAGCAGTTCCACGTTTGACAAGGCACCTGAAAGACTATAATGCCGCCAGCTGATCTTGACCAAGCGGCATTGTGTAGTTAAGCTTAAGGCTGCTGATTGACCGGTGGGCAGTGTACACATAAGAGGTGACTCACTAACAGTATTGACCAGCTCAAGTGACCTCTCAGCATAGAATGGCTGGTAAAGCCTGAACAGAATCGCAATGGAATGTCCGCAGGAAACTTACAGTTAAGAACCGGTGAGTAAACTGGATATATTTGCATATGTCATTGATCGAAGGCTGATTGAAAGCTTTGTCGTTATTGGCATTTTATTTTCCTTTTTAATTTTCTGTTTTTTTTTTTTCTCTTCATTAATTAAATTTTTTAGTGATTGATTGGTGTGTAACGCCGGAATTAATGATATTTTACTTATTTACTAATGGCGATGTGTTCCAAATTAAAATATGACAGTAACACTAGTTACACAACTCAGTAAATGAGATTTTACTTGGGTTAGACTTGGCTATTTATTATTCATTTAAATTTGTTTATTTATTTGTCAATAAATTAGTTCATATGCAAATAACAAATGATTTTAGCAATAGATTCTACTTGGATTAAAAGTTAAATTTTTTTTTTCATTTTTTATCCATACACACCATCGATTAAGGATGTAATAATACAATGCAGGAAGTTATCTGAATTGCTATATTGAATTTATAATGAATTCTGAATGCAACTAAAGTTTCATAAAAATGAAAAAAAGTTTGAAGGTGATCGGCATGCATTATTGAAGAAGATGAGAGCGGGTGGGAGACAGGAGCTTCCTGTACCTAGTGCTCAATGAGCTTAGGAACACCAGGCAGCCGATTTGTTTGTGCTGTCCTGTTCTTCATGTTGTTTGCTGCCAGCGTCGTTGGTTGGAGTTGGTTTCCTTCACAAATTGGGTTGTTACCTTGTCATATGAGTGAAATAGCCTTAAGTACAGTGCAGATGAGAGGATGAGAGGTTTTATACTTGTTCTGCAATCATTATGGCTGTGACAATGGGGTTTGTTTATGTAAAAAAAAAAAATACAGTAAAGCAAATAATATTAATGTCCAAATGTCAAGAATGTTGAAAATTACATTACAAGAATAACAAAACTCAACGACCAATGTTTTAATGGTCATGTATGATAATACCCCCAATATTTACTTTAGGGTCAGTTTCTGTTTCCTTAGCAAACAAGCAACTCAATTTAATATTGCTAAATAGAAATATGATATATACCAGAGGAGGAGTTTGGGACATGTGTGTTAATCACATTTGATGACTTTTTAACAAGTTAATTTAAGACTTAGTGTTAAACAGTGATGCTCCTGTTGTTTTTTTTTTGTAAATCCTTGTAAAATTATTTCAAAAATAGACTTTATAAGTCTTTTTTAAGATCAATATCCAGACTTGGCTATTAATTTTTGTGACAGATAAATCAATTTAGTGGTAAAATTACCAAAAGATATATATATGCCCATATGTTAGTGTAAATGTATTGATGATTAACAGAAAAAAGATATATTTTTTGCTTGATATAGTTATTGACTTATGTGTATAGACATGTTCTTTTTATTTAAATGATTAGAGCTTTTACTGTTTAACAGAAGAGGTATGGACCATGTTTCTGCCATATGTTAAACTGCCAGTGTGGTAGACTAGGCCACTATGTAAACACTCAGTTGGGCTCTAATTGACTTAAGAAATGTCTTTGCTGACCTCGGTGACCCTGTTTTTCTTGATATACTTGGTGAACACTGGTGTTTTTCCGGAAATCTACATCTACATCTGGGTATAAATCTTGTTATCTTTGCTCCCTGGAAATCCCAGGTCCCCCAAGTACATGTAACTATATACTTCACAAGATATTTAATTACTTTAAAAAAAACAGAGAAAAAGAAAAGTATCCTGACAGTGACTTTTAGTCATATTGTTCCAGAACAAAAATATATATTTGCAGAGAAGAAAAATTGGAATATTGTAAACATTTTGTCATTGACATTGCCAATATAGCAAAAAACAATGACCCAAAAACATCTCCTTGCACCTTGCTTGAAACTGTCCAAACATTAATTTTCTCTGAGATGAACATAACTATATTGTTTAAGGTGCTATAAAGCTAATGGGTGATACATCTGATGCCATGTGGCTGTGTTTAATTGGTAGAATAAGGGGAAGCCAAGAGGCTCAGAGTTTCTATTAATGTCATCTGATGACAAATCAGGGTGTAAACTTGTATCTCATCTATTATCTCTAAAGAAATCAAAAGAAACTCCGACCACACAAATGTTGAGTTCTATTCTGCAATGGTTACATTGCCACACACATCCTCTGTTGCCCAAGTATCTTTGGAAAATTGCTCTTAATAATTGCCCGGGTGGTTGGGTGCGAGTCTCATGTGCCCTGGTGCTCTCTGAGCTGAAGGACACAGGATGCTGATTTGTTGTGGTGTCTTGTTTTGTTATTGTAAATGTCTGTCCTGTCTTGCATGTTGCCTGCATCATTTGCGGTGGTTTCCATCACCGATTGGGCTGGCATGCATTAAGTGAAATAACCTTGAGTATGGCATAAAACCCCAATCAATCAAACAAACAAATCTATATTATTGCTAAATAGAAACTACAAAATCTGCCTCTTGCCTTAGTCTATAGGTGACAAATCCAAATATACTCCATCTACAGAACTCTTTATTTAAAAATTCTACAATGGCTATCATATTTTAATTAAGTGAAAACAGAAGACAGTCACCTTCTAAAAATCACCTGTTGGTCATCTGTACCCATCTTATATCAAATCTATGAGTGGAAGTTTTCTGTGCCCTGGTGCTCTCTGGGCTAATTAGGGGCATCAAGGAACCATAAACATGTCTATACTTACTTTAACTAAGAAATAAATAGATTACAGTTTAACATGGATATACAAAATATCAGTACATTCACATTAAAATTAGAAATTGCTGAAAACAAGAATGAGATTATTAACCAGACAGATAGTAACTTGAGGAACATGAGAAAAGATTTGAACTAAGATGATGTATATCTGGAAATAACCAGTGTAAGCATTATAGTCCTTATCTCCCCTAATTAATTGCTTTTATATCATCACTAAATCTGTAACATCTCTTTGGTTTAGCTCACTTGTAAACTGTGGGCCACTTGTTTTACATTACCCATGGCATCCCACAAGAGTTTAACATTAGTCTGGTATGCTGGGTGATAACTAGTCTTTATTGCCTTCATCTGTGCAGCTGTATCAAACCTCCACCAGTGCCAAAACTAGCCCTGGTTTATTAAGGTTAAATGTGAGACTGTTGTAATGTGTCAGATTCTGTAAGTTCTAGTTGCCTATTTTTTTATCAGGGGGCATTACAGATTATCCTTATGTGTAATAAATATACTCTCTGCTTTAATTTTAATATTATTTTAAAAACTAGGTATATGTTTACTTTTGAAAGTATATTCAGAGCTAATATAATACCTACACCTGATTATACAGGCTACCGTTTGTTTGTTTTTTGTGTGTAATTGGTCTTTATGCTAGACTTAAGATCCCCCCTGTGGACCTTAGGTATTAAAGGGAAGTTTTTCGGTGGCTGCAGAGTTCGCTGGGTGGTTTTTACGAGGTTTCTTCCAGGTGTTCCACCATACACAGGCAATGTAAATTAATAATAATAATAAGTCGTCATATAGCTGAAATACTCTTGAGTACGATGTTAAACACCAAACAAACAAACAAACAATGGACTTAATGTCTCTTCACTCGTGTAAGGGTGTGCCAGGAAACCGGCGACACTAGCAACAAAGATTTCACAGACTCCAGGGCTCAACAACTGAAACAAATAGGTTTCGTGAAGCAACTTTGCTCAGAGCAGCACCAGGGCTCAGGAAGCTACCACCCATTGGCACACTTGTATATATTTTATGTAATAACTCACTTAATATATCATTCAACAGATCACAGCTTCCAAGAAAAACTGTTCGTAGACCTACTGATGGCTAGTCAATGCTAAAATAAAATATTATATTATATTTTATTTTATTATTATACATAAAGCCAGATCATACAATTTTGTGCTTAAAAATGAATTCAGGAAGTCACATACATTATTAACAAAGGTTTGGTATATTGGTCAACCTCAAACCTCAAAGATGTTCCTAGATCCAGGTTAATTCAGTCTAACAAAAATATGACGACTGAGATGGATTTTCAACTTCTGGGTATATTGGTAAGCGACGTTTCGGCCCAGATGCTAAGATCCTTTTCAAGCAATATTACAAATCTCAAGAGAATATACTTAAATGGTAAAAGAACAGGTTATTAATTTGCTAAGAAACTGACGTTATGCCTACGAAAAATCCATATCGCTCTTCATGTTTTTGTTATGTACCCAGCTTCTAAATGCCGCTAAGTTAAACAAGAAATTCAGTCTAGTTGTAAATTCATCTGTGTTATGAAAGACATATCACACTGTGTGTAAGAAAGTATATGATAAACTGTATGTTTTTAAGGTATCTAAAATAATATATCAGGGTATTACTTTGCGTTGGTTAATGTTATATCTTGCCCTCTCCCTTAGACTTGCCTCACCTTAGACTCTCAGTAGGGGAAATCTCATTGAAGTCTCCACCCCAAACGGGTTTTCTTTCAGTTTATCAACTGATTTACATGATACATAGACATAAGGCAGGGTGTGTTCTTAAAAAAGTCAGCCCATAAAAATTTCGTACATCTTTTGATGGTGCCAGTCAAAAAAACAAAAAGCCCTCTTTGTTTCGGAGTATAGAGTAGAGAGAGTTTAAATGAACGGAAATTTACAGTCCACATGAATTGTTAATCATTTACAGTCCACACGAATTGTTAATCGTTCTTTGGGGTTATCACCCTGCTCTATTATGTTAAAATTATCAGTCAACATTTTAATATCTTTAGTATAAATTCACAAGTTTTGATTATCAGTTACTTTATAATTTTACCTGTTCAGTAGCTGGCTGTCATGGCTAAGTTAACATGCTTTTAACAAATTATTTTCATTTTTTTAGTTTTTTGCTTCTTTAATCAGTTGATCAGTTGAAAGTTTTATTGTTGAAATCTTAAAATTAAAGAAATAAATTGAGTTAACATTTCTGCTGTCATACTTAGTGCCAGATGAACATTAATTATCTTTCCATGCAAGCTAATTAATATTTTTTAGAACTTAACCACTTTAAATAACATCAACTGTCTATAAATGTAGCAATACACAAGCTGAAGTTAAATACCAATCAATCAATTAAATCAAATCTTAAGTTTAATTTAATTTAATTTAATTTAATCCTAAATTCATTAATAAAATGTTAACATCGGTTTACCCTTAGTTACTGCAGCTGGTAGGTGGAGCTCAGATAGATCCCTCAATTTAATCCTCTGTCTGTTAACAGTTTATATCTTGTTACCTCTTTGGTTTTAAAGATTGACAGTTTAAATTTTGTTTATGGATCATGGATGTTTGAGGAAGTTAGTGTTTATACATGTATATGTGTTAATTTGTTATATATGTGTTGTATATGTGACAAACTGTTGTTAGCCTATATGTGGGTGGCTCTACCAACATACATGTGTAGTATACCACAGTAAATAGTTTTAAAAATAATTGGCGAGACACAAGAAACAACATAACACCAGGACTTGTAGATGGCAACTCTCAACTCTCTATTTCCACCCCAGCTTAAATAGCTGGCCATTATCACAGTTTATCAAGGTATTAAAGATAATACCCATTAAAGCTGGTCAAAGAGTTTAGTACAATATAATTAGCATTTAAGTTAACCCTTGATAGCAGGGGAATAAGATACCAAGTACATGTAAGTATGTTACATAATTTACTTACTAGATAACACAACCTAATTGCTGGTCAAGGTATGTCATGTTGACCCTTTACATGGTAGTGTTGGGTAATTGTTAAATCCGTAAATCAAATCTTACATGTATATATAACAATAATAAGTTGAAACGAAGGCATTGAACATATTTAAAAGTATAAATTTGTTGTTATAAACATTAACATTACATAATACAATAGGTACATGACAAGCCCATGTATCCTTCTGTCCAACATGAAACACTCAGATTGTCTTGTTTGATAACAATATTATTACAAATGGACATTTTGTTTATATATGTGTTGCGCTAACCACCCTAACCTAATACTTTCATCCATAGAGAGTATTTCTTAATTCCTTTTTTATACAAATAAATAAAAAAAACATTATTCTTGTCACAACAAAACAAATTAATTTTAGAAGAATATTAAGATATCTATCACCAGATATACTAGATTGTAAATATTGAACATAATGTGTAGGTCAGTAGTGTGATTATTGAATCTACTAAAGGTCTTGGCAGGTGGTGAGGTGGGAGCATACTGTGCCCTGGTGCTCCCTGAGCTCACTTGAGGTCTTGAGTGTGATGCCAAGTTGAGTTATTGAAAAGTATTTTCATATTTATAAAATATAACAACTGAAATAAAAGACCAATTAAAACTGTAGCTATTACAGCAGCTTATGCTTTCCTCTGTCTGGTTCAGGGGACGCTATCACACTATTTTTTAGCCCCAGATTACACCCTTTCGCTCCCCCATATTTCTGACTCAGTAGACAGTGGGTGAAATGTAAACACAGTACACACAGCACACAGCTAATCTGTTGATAGATAAACTCCTTCTGTAACAATTCACTCCTTTGACTGGCTCTGAGGAAAACCACAGTAGCGGTATTGAATGAGAGTTTGATTCACTGGTACAAAGTCCCGACGACGGCTTCATTTCTGTTAAATCTAAGGGGTTACTGATGTCTGCAAGATTTTGAGCAAGGTTTTAGTCACTATTTTATAGTAAGGGCAACTTTGTGAAAGTGTGTCATGATTTTGTGAACTTATTCCACAAATATTGTTAGGACTGAACTGAGTGACAATTGAGTGAGTGACCATTGGTTATATTACAGGAGGTTTCATTCTTAAGAGTCATTAGCAAAATTTGGGGAAAAAATAGGCTTTATAGATAGGAAAGGCAGACTGCGTGAATTTGTGTATTTAAGTGGTTTGGGACACCTTATTATACAGTGATTGTTTTTAGTGTCATATGAAGATAGTAAGGAGTCTTTATAAAGTGATATACATATACATGTATATGCCTTGAAAAGAGTTTTGTACAGTTGGACAAAAAATTGACCAAAACTATGCCCTAGACTAGTGTGGGTGTGGAAATAGAAGTCAATGTTACCTTGTCTTACATAGAGGCTAAAGTGTTATGGGTGGTAGAGTTGTGAAAATTGTGGTAAATCACATGAGAATTCGCCCCTGCCTGACTCAACATAGGAAATAACAGCTTAGGAGGTTTGTAGTCTGTTCGCGGTGAGGTACATGTGTACATTGTATATACTTTATACTTTAATTATGAGTCCTGTGAGTCTGTGACTGACAATCAC
Source organism: Katharina tunicata (assembly GCA_032466195.1). Classification (NCBI taxonomy): domain Eukaryota; kingdom Metazoa; phylum Mollusca; class Polyplacophora; order Chitonida; family Mopaliidae; genus Katharina; species Katharina tunicata. The sequence continues at coordinate 23,718 of JAVFBZ010181593.1, forward strand.
ATTTTTTCTTCTTCACACAGCTACAAGTTGTACAGCTACTGATATAATATAAAAAAAAAATTCTGAAAATCAAAATTTGTTATTGCTCAAAATACTAGATGGTTCAGTGATTTAGGTGTCGATATATAATTTGAACTCGATTCTTTTTTTTTTAAATTTCCATACAAATCTAGGAAAACTAAATTTTGTGAATTAGTATCTGCTGCAAGTATTTAAAATTTAACGTTAGGTAACATGTGTATAAATATTGTGTTTTGGGCAGCATTTTTCTGTTGCTTATACACATGTACTTCCACAAAGTATAAGTTCTTGGTGATTTCATTGACTTTCTCGCTCACACGAGGCAACTAAACTTTTCTTCTTAAAGAATCATACAGAAGTCAAGACTGTAGAATAACATAAGATATTTTAGATAACAATCTAGTTAATCTACTGAACAGCTTAATAGAATAAAGCCATAAAGAAACTCTGAAAAGACACATCTTGACGTTCTCATCATTTCGACTTTAATTATTCTCCTGATGATGACTTAAATAAAGTCGTCAAAATGCCTATTTTCAGAGTTTTTTCTTATTGCTTTATTTAATTTTTTTTTCAACTTTTTTTTTCTTCCAGCGTATCGTTTCGGCCTTGATGCTAAAACCGTGTTATTTATTTAGGGTTGATATTTCAGTCTCTAAGATTTCAAGAGGTGTATTAATTGTTCTCTGTCTGTGTTTGTGTTGTAGATACATGTACATGTATTTGGAACAATTTAAGGTTTCCATATATTGTGACTAACTCAAGTTTTCAAGGACTCTTCATAAGCCTAGATTTCCTGATCGTTATCTCCCATTATCTGGATTGTATCATTTTACCGGAATGGTTAAACTAAGTGTCTCTTAGAACATACTGATCGCTTATCAATAGTGACTCATTGCTCCCTGATTGGATATGTTTCATAATTATTTACTCTGGCTTTACTTCATTTTAAAGGTATGTATGTTTGTTGTTATTGATTGACAAAACACAATATTATTATATTTATTATTCAAGATTTATCAATTTTGATACAGCCATCTTATCAACGAAAGTTAGTTTTCAAGTTATTGTGGACTGCACCATGTGGATGAGTCGATTATAAGAGGACTTGCCTCCACCATCATATGTGTGAATGTATGTTATTGATTGACAAAAAACAATATTATTATATTTATTATTCAAGATTTATCAATTTTGATACAGCCTTCTTATAAACAAAAGTTACATGTAGTTTACAAGTTATGGTGGACGAGTGGATTATGAGAGGACGCCTCACCCATCAGCTAAGGAGTAAAAGTTTGGAAAATTCCCCTTCCACACCTGAATTATTAAAAAGGTGCATCGTCAATTAGCCAAAATTTTCCTTTTTTAAAGTTAATTTTATTTAGGATATAATTTACTATTCTTATTATTAACCGAATTTAAGGGAAATTTTAAACCATAAAAATATATAACAAACCTATATTTTTGGCATGTACCTCTCTATAAAGTGCCATATTAAACATCCTCTTTAGTAACATTTTAAAAATTACTCATTAACATGTGTAGATATTCCCTACTCTGTGTTGACAATATCTGTACTTTTTGTAACATATTAGAAAGTCACAGTCAATGATACATACACTTGTACGTATATAAGAATTTATTATCCTTCAGAGTATTTTGTTACCAATCCGATTGGTCAATTGCTACCGCATACAGTTACGAATTAGGCTGTACATGCACCTAATATGAATTTAACAATCTACTAATGACGATACATAGCATGACATAAAGAATAAATGTACTTCGGAATGGGCGGTGCATTTTATGCAAATGCTGTATACGCGACAAAAGTACGTTTGGGTCATTCATATTACGTAAGTACAAAAGACTATCAGTACAATTACCTCTAAAAGACCTGACGATGCACATTTCTTCCTTATACGGTATTTGCAAAAGTATTGGCTCTTCGAGGTATCAAAATAAAAATAACGGCTCAACTGATATTACCAAACTGACCATGTAAATACTTTGTATGTTCCCTCCAACGAACCTCATAAATAGTAGTATTACCTTACTGACCAGGATAACCTAGTTATAATGTTTATTTATTTATTTGATTGGTGTTTAACATCATGCATACTCAATGGTATTTCCCTTATATAACGACTATGCGTTGTCAATGTATGGTGGAAAACCGAAAAAGATAAAAAAAATTGTGAAACCACCTTACCAGCCAGACTTTATAATATGTAGTTATAATGCCATCGTGCAAAAATAATAAATATTAGGAATAACTCAATCTCGATACTGTTCATCGGTCACCGACATGTATTTTAAAAGGTTTCTATTTCTGAGGTGTTCTATTGTTTCTGTAGATACTGTTCGTCAGTGACCTACATATATTTTAAAAGGTTTCTATTTCTAAGGTGTTCTATTGTTTCTGTATCTTCTTCAAAGTCATATAAACCAGTTCTCATTCATAAATTATGTTAAATTTAAGATCTCCATCTTCAATCATCATAACTTAGCCAGATTCAGAGGTTTTACATCATGATGGATAATAATGGTGATTTTAACCTGTAGGTCAATATTTAAGTCACATACACACCCAAATATTCTGTATTTTGGGTATTCACAGAATCACATGAATTATATATATTTTCATCAAAAAGTAAAAAACCAAAATTTTTAATGGAAATGTGCCAATCTGCTGTCACAGCTCAGACACACTTTGATGTACCGACGTCACTCTAGTCAACTGTGTTAGCCACACCCCTTACAAGGTTCAAAATGTTGGCTTGTTACAAACACGGTCATTCACCGCAGCTGGATCAAAGTCATTGTGAGCAAATATGGCCAGCCCTCTTTCCGTAAAATTTGAATAACTGCTAGATTTCTCCTGGTCCGTACAAGTTTTGTACCCGTTGAATAATTTTTATTTTAACGTGACTGTTTTAAATTTTGGACAAACATCAAATCTTGTTAAAATCAAGGCAAACGGAATTAGTTGAAAAATCCTAATTTTGGGTGCGTATGTCAATTTAAAGTTTATATTTAACCACAGTCTATTAAGATTTCAACTTTTCTGTCACAACTTTATCTCAATATGAGGTTGTCATCATAACTTATACAAATACAGATAAAAGACTTTAACGGAAATGATTGTTTTTTCGATTTGGACTTTTATACTCCCGCGAGTTTGTTCTTATGATTTAATTTATAACATGTTATCATGATATTTATGGTCAATAAATTTTCAATTCAATTCAAATAACCTGTTCTTTTAAACAGTATATCTTACTTAATTTCAGGACATATTTTTTCCCAACCTGACCAGATTCATATTTTTGTTTTATCCCTTGCTTCTGTTTTTTTGTTGTTTAAGGCGAGAACTGTTATAACTATAACCAAACTGACAGTCTCAAAATTGTAATCATTCTATCAAACTGGAAAAAAATACATTTCAACCCAAGTCAATTTTGAATTGCAATTATCTGCCACTATGTTGTCTTCATTGACTTCCTGATCAGCCAATCAAGTTCCTTCTGAATTTTATCAGAACTGTCATTGACATAAAAGCATGTTATCTTTTCAATATCTGTCATGGCTGTTTTTCTAATAACCATCTCAAATAGTTCATACAACTTCACTAAATCATTTCATAGTGGATTTTTTAAAATACTATTTTATTTGTTGATTATCTTCATAACATCGAGTTTCCAAGTTGTCCACAAATAGTAAACCCACATAGTTGCATTTTCACAGCCATGAAAGGAGACTTAAACTCGAATACAAATATTTCATGCTAGTCAAGAAGATGGTTTTATTTTGTTAAATACATTTAACTGGGTTTTTCAATCTAACAGTTTTACTGAATTTTTTCTGGATCATTAAATATTGATGTGGTAAGATCAATAGTTCATTTAAATCCATATTTCTATTTGCTTGACTACTTGATTTGTGTTTAACGCCATGATTAAGGTTATGATGGCAGAGAATACCAAGAAAGTGTTTATTAACATCGACAGAGGAAACATAAGCAAATTTTATGATGGCAGATAAATTTTGGAAAAATAATGATGAAGATCGCTGTTTCTATAAATAGATATTTTGTAACATTTTTTTTATTTCCATAGCTACATGTATCACTCGAGCATTTTAATCCTGGGTTGATTTTTATGAAACTTCACACACATGTGTATTATGATAATGTCTTGAAGAAGTTCGAATTGCAGTGTCATATGATCAAGGTCAAGGTCAATAAAGCTATTTTTAGAAAAAAAGTTGGCAGGGCTCTTTCGATGTTTTCCATGGGCAGAAATTCATAAAAATAAATGTATTTTAAATTCAAATAACTTACAGGGTGGTGGGAATCAAAATTTGCCACCACTGTAATGGCTTTGACCGTGTGCCTAGTTTCATCAAACTTAATTCACAGTAATGGCTATTATGAAAATGTCTTGAACAAGTACAAAGTTCAGATGGTGGTTCATTCTGGCAAATTTAATACTCCTAAAACCTCTGACAATATGTCCATACAATGATAAAGCACAAAAATTGCTAAAACATGTTGACGTTTCAGTCACCTACATGTAGGTTAGTTCAAGGTCATTGTTATTATAAATAGATATATTGTTAACAGTTTCTTGTTATCACTCCGAAACCTTCATTTTTCAACTGATTTTGATGACTCTTTTGCAATGATAAAGTACTAAAAACCCTTAAAAAAAAGGTAAAGTTTCAGTGGCCTTAATCAAAAGTCAAAGTCACTTTTACTGCAAATACACATTTAAAAAATTGACTGCTCTGATCATATTAAGACTGTCTAGATTTTTCTTGAATAACAATCTCTGTAATGTGTTGACAATAAATAGATACCTTACTGTTTTCTGTATAGTGGTATCTAATCTGGTTCAACTTCAATGTTCAATATTGACTACAAGGCTTCTTTGAATTCAGTTAAGAACATATTACGTACCGCTGGCAGCGATCTTGTTAATTTTTGTAAAGGAAGAACTTTTTCCTTTAAAAACAAACAAAAGTTTTTAGTTGCTTGCCCTCTGGATAAGGCTGGGTGTTTCAAGTATACTCATGCTGTCATACATCGTACTAGAAGAACATAAATTAAGCAACTAAGTAAACACTTTTATGGTTGTGTAAGCCTGGCTATATTCTGATTTAGTTTATCACCACTGTCATGTAAGTGAAATACTCTTGAGCTCGTCTGGTTAAACTGATAAATCAATCAATCTTATTTTGCTTTACCGCATTCGGTGTATTGAATGGTTTCCCCTAATAATGAAAACCATCTCATTACTGTCATGGCATAGCAGCTTTAATACTTCGAAGTTAAGACAGACAAGAAATTTCAAAACTAATTAATACTTCATTTCTTGTATGCTAGAATGATTTGTACCCATAAATGTGACTTCTTAGATACATGTATGTGTTGTGCAGTTACATTTAAGAGAATAGCTGTTTAAAAATGTCCACTGTGCCACATATAACATCTAATTCTTGAATGTAAATTTTATGAATAAAAAGCGAATGTGTATGTTATTTTTGTATGTGATAATGTTGTAGTGCTTAAATACTTTTTTTTTTACATTATTTACAATATTTTCTTTTTACCTGGCACTTTTCAGTCCATGTTATGTTAATTTTCTTCAAGTTTTATTTTTTGAGTGATGTTCCTTAATGTCCAGGTATGCAAATTACAAGAACAGAAAGTCTCATTTAAATACTAATTTGTAACAGTTTAGGACTAATCTTTTTTATGTTTGGCAACTAACTTTCCGTCTCTGCATTTCCTGAAGAGTAAAAAAAAAAACATTTTTTCTTTTAGTTGAAGTAAATGTTGGCAGTATGTTTTTTCCTTCTGTGATGCAAATATATAAGAAAAAATGACCACAAGCTTGGCAGTTCTCACCTAAATTTAAAGTTAAATGCTGTTGTGTTTTTCTAAATCATCAAAAGTTTTTGTGACATACGTGCTGGAAAAGAGAGACAATGTGTTTCTGGAAAGGTGTGAATAAAAAGGTGTAACCTTCTCATCTGTCATTGTTTGCAAGTGATACTGTGACATTACTCGTGAAATCTTTCTTTTTAGATTTGCTTTTTTCTCTCTTTTCCACATACACTGGCATCACAAAGTTGGGATTAAAGTGATTTACCCTTGAGTACCTCAGTAAGCACTAATCAAATAAATAAATGATTAAAGTTTTATTAAAAGAGTTAAATATTCTATACATTCAAGGACTTCATCTGCTTATCGCTTACTCGTCTCGCTCTTGTAGCAATGTTACATTGTCTGCGACCCAATCAGGACTGGCTACACATACTCTTAAAACTTGGTTGATTGGTTAGTGTTTTACGGCATATTCAGCAGTAGTAAAAATAATGAATATTCGCAAAAACTGCTAGTGATTGACTGGAGTCTCTAGGTTTTGTTCCATTCTCATGCACCACCATTAACATTGACAATTGAGTCAAATGTAGAAAAATAATATAAAGTACAACATACGGAAGCCAGTAAATGACATAATCAATAGGACTGTTTTAGCTGGGTGGTTGCAAAGCCTTGCACATGGATAGGAAATGATGCGATCACTTGCGTAGTGGCCTTGTGCATTGTTTAACCTTTTTTTTGTGGGGGGGGGGGGGGGGGCCGGGG
>JAVFBZ010181594.1:3575-15315 GCA_032466195.1 Katharina tunicata
ACCAAAACATTTACCAGAGAACAAGAGGCTCTCACCAAAGTATGTTATCATAAAACAATTAAGGCTGTCATCTACCAGCCTTACATTAATATCATTGACATGTTTATACATACATGAATGATTTGCACAAACTGCCCAACCCTGACTGACATTAAATATAAATAAATGGAATTTAAACAAAAAGACGGTTGGTTGAGGTCACGTTGGTGGGTTGAGGTCAAGTCGGTTGGTTGAGGTCAAGTCGGTCGGTTGAGGTCAGGCAAATAAACCCCACGGGAGAGTAAATGATTAACGTGTTAGAAAATGTCTGGCAATCAGTTAATTAAGATTATAAATCTACCCTCTAACATCCAAAGTGACGTAATTCCTTATAATAGAAGTCAGATTTCCAAACGCATTCATTTGGTGTATTGCGGATGTCTTTGCATAGTATTAGCCAGAAATGAAAAAGCGGATGTCTGAAATCCCTATTGTCACAGAAACAGGATGTCCCATTTGACATTTCCCCTGTTCACGGCACTAACACAAATGCCACGACGTAGGCCTACTATCACGCATGCTTTGTTAATACAATCAGTTGAAGTTGGTTAATAACAATCCAGTAATATTTGACATATTGTTTCCTGAAACCTACTCTCTTGAAAGTCAGAAATAAAATAAGCATCCAAATGAAGCATCCGAATCTAGATCTGACTTGAACATGAGGGCGGTGAAAACGGTATTTAGACATTACCAGAGCAGTAACTTCTCAAATGGAAAGATTTAACAACGATTTTGGTAGCAATATTATTAGTTTTACCTCTGTATACAGCCGCACAATAAATTCTGGTAGTCCACGATATTCTGTACTGTAATTTTCATCTGGCCACAAATTAAGATATTTGTTATTACTGCCAGGCCGATGTTTTCCGGACTCCTTGTCTTGTTGATCATTCACTGGGAGATTGCCAACGGTGTCCACCGGTTGTGTTGACGAGTTGTCTCCCGGAGCAGCAGGTTTTGTTTCCGTGTTGTCCTCAGGTAGATTCCCTTCAGTTACAATGGGAAGAGTTGCTGCCTCGTCACTAGATCCTGGTTTGGAATCTGTTTCCACAACTGGGAGATTTGTCACAAGATCCTCTGGTAGCGTAGTTACCTTGTCAACGGGCGGAGCAGCAGGTCCACCACCCGGGTGTCCGTAATCACTATCACTGTCACTCCCGTCAGTTGGTGGTTCGGTGATGGCTCCACTTGGACCGGTACCAGTGTGATCATCAGAGGGGAGGGTATCTGCGGTTTCTATGGGAAGCATTCGCTGCTTGATACTGACCCGCCCGGTCTTTGCTTCGGACTTACTTGTTTGGTCTTTTCTCCCATTTGAAGCTTTTCTTTGGCCTAACTTTGCATTATCCAAATGAGTGATAAATATTTCCTCATCTCTATAGTTCTTTTCAGTATCCTTGATAATCATCTCTAAACCCAAACAGTGGCAGGAATTTGGAATTCTAAAGGCCTACGGTTGACTTGTTAACAAGACACCGTCGTGATACAGCCTTAAATCTGTGTTGTCAGGTAATAATGTAATAGAGGTATAGCTCAGATAAGGTGTTTACCTATTTAAGACCCTGTGTCAACATGTACTTGGCAGCTACTGATTTAAGTGTCTAACAGGTATTATAAATCAAATCACATCTACATTAGCACTGAACAAGATGCTAGTCAGAGAATCTCTTCAACAATAATAAAACTATTACTTTGTAAAGTATAGACCACTAAACATTGTAAACAGGTGCCCTCTGGCTAAGGGCAGTATGTTTCAAGATTATATCCATGCTGTCGTACTAAGCACTGGAGGAACATTATCTTTCCAACAGGAAAAACACTAATGAGACTACACATTTTGCGGTTGTGTTAAGATTGGCTGTCTACTGTTGGAATACAGCGCCGTCATACAAGTCAAACACCCTTGAGCGTTAAACAATCAATCAATCAATCAGTCAATATTGTTAATTGGTATCTTTGGACTGATAAACGAACACCGAAAACATACTAATCTTAAGTGAAACAATATTTCGTGGACTGATTGTCGTTGTTTGATTGGCTGGGTTTGATTGTCGTTGTTTGATTGGCTGGATTTGATTGTCGTTGTTTGATTGACTGGGTTTGATTGTCGTTGTTTGATTGGCTGGGTTTGATTGTCGTTGTTTGATTGGCTGGGTTTGATTGTCGTTATTTGATTGGCTGGGTTTGCACAGTATAGTACTTCAGGTTATTCCGATCACATGACAACACTGGGCGACAGAAACACCACTTGGCGTCCCAGAAAACAAACATTGACTAAATAAGACAAACAAGCACCACATTCCTAATATGCTGTACAGATTAGGAACCATAATTAATCCAATTGTTGCCTGGAAGCTTCCTCTTCCCGTGTGAATTGGTTCCTGTCGCAACTCATCTAATAACAGCTGTAATTTGTCTTCAACGAAGTGAGCATTGCAACACAGACTTTTTGACGGAGGAACGGGACAATATCAAATAATCTGACTCTTAAACTCTTATACTTTAAAAAAAATAAACTTAAGCGTAGTACAAGCTTATAATTATGTCATTCATGAGGGTTGTCTAAAATCTACTACAATGTTCCGCTTGATTAAACCTTGATGTAATTTTCATTTGATAGCCATTTGTAGAGACCAGTCAGTGTAAATCATCACGCAGCCAGCGTCCAACCACCACGCATTATAAATGAGACAAACACGCCTTGTCGAAGAGCAATGAAAATATTTTCCTTTTGTTGACTCACCTTGGATGTTCTTGCTATTGTATCCTGAACCATGGGCGATTTAAAATAAGCCCTTGCGCACTTGTCTTGTTCGGCAATATAGTCGGGTATGATCGGTATTTTACGTGGTCTGGTGAATATGGCTGTCTTAACGGCATCGTTTACAAATCCCACTTCCAAACTCTTGAAAACGTCTGAGGATGGGAGAGGTTTTATCGTTGTCTGAACCGAATCTCTGTGCCATAATGGGCTTCCGTACACCACGTGACTGTGGTAAGTTGGACGACGGGGATCAAAAGACTGTGCACTGAAAATAATTGAAAATAGCATTTAACGGTCTATAGAACTGTTATACTGATAAAATGTGTGTGTTCGCTAATATATTTTTACAGAGGCAGCAGACGCATTTATACGTCACAGTGTTCACAAAATGAATAGCATTCTTACTTTAGTAGTACCATTTTCAAACAGTGTTTTAGGTAAGAGTTTACAGTCAATATCTGCGTTGATTTGATGCATTGCTCTGGGGCACTGTGTCTTCTGGTTCGCATGTCAAGTTGGTATAAAATAGAATAGTTCATTAAATATACATCCAATATAGTTTTGCTCCTATTGTTTTGGCATAATCCCATTCACAATAACGAGACGGGAAGAACCCTATCTTAACTTTACCTCATCTTATTGAAGTACACTGAACAGGAGTTGGATGAAGATTTCATATTCTATGCAACATAACATTAATGTAGACTGTTCTCTGAACGACGAATTTTGACACAGACAGTAATATCGAAAATACCGGACGATGATTGGATAAAATTATGCTACTTAGAAACCACGTGTCAAATTATGTTATGACACTATGTTTTTCACAACATGAGAATCATTAAGGTAATTATTATACACCGAGTGACTCACATTTGAAACGTCCTCAGTGGTTATTGAGTATAAGTACATACAGATGTAATTATGACAATTTTGTGGAGTGTTGCAGTACAAGTTTCCTTTGGTAAAAAGATGTCAAACTTTGAATTCTATGCAAGCTGTCAGACTGCCTGTATTACAACGAACGTGTTACAAATTACACATTTTATTGCTTTATTGAATATTAAGTATACACAAGTGGATTACGTTAGGTTTATAGCCTAGAAACCGACCATTAGGTCACCCACTATCAACATTATAAACACCCTCTGGAGGTAATCATAAATCTTATCTCGTGACAGCTCCTCTCTTTGTTATCTTTTTATTGGGGTAAGAGTCAATTTTAAGTTAAATTACAGCTGTGAAAATTCCCCTGGAGGACGAAATAACGAACTAACTGGGATAGGTACGGAGCTAGCCTGGCTTCTGTCACATTTTGATTTAACTGGCTATGTACTTTGGTTTTTACCCTTATCAAGACAATGTGCATACATGTCGAGATTATGTAGTGATGTTCATTGATCTTTCCATTATCGGAGACATGATTTATTAACCAGTTCTTTATGCTTAATGAACAGAAAGTTTGACCAGGTTTTCATTATCATATCAAATACCTCAGTATTAATCATTTACTTAATATACCACAAAAGCCACAAAGGATCTATGTAGGCTGGCTACATACAAGTATATAGAAATGTTGTTCATGTATATCTCTCCTTGTTTTTAATTTAAACCAAGTTGGCCATTTTAAAAATGTAACGCTTTGCAGAATATTTAATGTCACTATTAACCATGAAGCGCAGCGTACAATCCAATCTTTCATATATGTTTCTTGGACGAAATAAAAACTCTTATAAAGTAGATTGGTTTGCTAATGTATTTACTTAATTTCATCTTGCTTTGATCTTATTCAGAGGCAATGCTTATTCTTTATTGATGTTTGTATGAAAATTAAGTTTTCAGTCGGGCAAAACGAGTCTTTGTTACTTGTAGTGTGAATTTGATTCTGCGTCTAATATCAAGCTGTTACAAAAACTGCCAAGCATGACCCACAATACCTAACAAGCAAAATAGGAATTTGTAGAAGTTTGATGAAAGTGTGATGTAACGGTGCAAGAGACCACTTAGGGGACTTCCACGTCTGTCGATTACACATCGACTAGAAAGGTGTATTTCTGATCTCAATTCTTTACTTGCCAAAAATGTCGAAATGTACATTTGTGGAAAAGTCATGTGGATAAATGTTTTTGTAGTGGAATGACCATAAGTGATCACCCTTTGTGTTAAGCTTTGTGTTATGGACAGTTTATGTAACAGATCTCAACTGGTCCCAGCCTCATATGTCTGGCTTATGATTTGGGTAAGCCTTCGATTCTTGATACTAGGGTACGAAGTCAGGATACGCTGACTGCTTAACTTCTCAAGGTGGATTTTCATCAGATGATGGTTAATAAACCGGCCAACTAAGGTAGATCGAGGGCTATATATTGACGTTTGATCGTAGTTTGGACAGGATATGATCCCGGACAAACACGTGTATCTCTCCAAACAGGAGTCACTCCAAAGTTAACGAATGTACTGGGCACATCACCTCGGACGTGATACGATCATCGCCATTTTGCCCGGAACTTTTTCACAGCTTGTGGGTAAAATTGCCAATGTATTTAACAGTTCCATTTGTTTTATCTACAGAACTTAATGTACCCCCAAATGGAACTTTGTGCCTGTAAAGCCATATGAATATTCGCTCTGTTGTTTTGTTGTGCATGCGGCGGTAAAAAGGCATCCGGCGAACAAATTGCAAGATTTTTAGGCATATTCATACGCCTATTACGAGCTTAGTGATGACACCATAATAGCGAGTATTTCGCGAGGTTAGCCGATTGATCAGGGTGCCTGAATACTGGTATTTGTCCTTCTTGTTCACGGTTTTATCAACATCTTATTAGTCATGTGAAACGGGTCGTAATTAGATTGAGTAAGGCCAGCATTTTACAAAAAAAGATCAATCTAAAAACTGCGTTGAAAATTATGAAATTATAACGTATTCTTATGGTATTAAAATAAGGGAATCAGATCTCAGAAAGTATGTCATAAAGTTCGTTTAACAAAAACCAGTTTAACAATTGTTTGCTTCGCTTGTTTGTTTGTTTGATTGGGGTTTTACGCCCTACTCAAGGTTATTTCACTTATATGACGGCGTGCCAGCCCAAATCGGTGAAGGAAAACACCGTAAACGACGCTGGCAACATGCAAGACAGTAAAAAACATTTGCGTAACATAAACAAAACAGGACACCACAACAAATCGTCATTCTGTGCCCCTTAGCTCAGATAGCACCAGGGCACAGGAGACTACCACCCAACCACCCGCTGTTTACTTTGCTTCAGCGGGTTTTCAGAATTACCTTCTATAGGATAAAGGTGGTAAGGTCATGGAGGCCTCGGTCCTCGGGGTACGGTAAGTGTCACGTCGAGGGGAGCTTTCAGACTGTCCTATCGGGGGTAGTCTGAGAAAGAAAAAGAAATGTTACAAACTGAAATTGATTAATACATATACGGTGACAATATTGGTGACAATGTTATAATGTTTTTATCCCAGCACCAAATAGGACTTGGCAACATTGAACATTGAAAATGGACAACATTCCATTAGCTAACACAGACGTAATTTAAATGTCTTGTAGAAACATTCCATTAGCTAACACAGACGTAATTTAAATGTCTTGTAGAACACACAAGTACATCAGAAACCAAAATGCCATCATATATTGTACGAGAAAGAGTCAGCTCTCTTACTTGCGCTATAATTCATTCCACAAAAGTACGAAAAGAAGATATTGTTCGAAATTGTCATCAATAAACCATCTCTACGCACGTTCTGGGTATCTGGAAGTACCATTTTTTCGCATGATTTAAACTACTTTGGCCCGTTCAACAAGCCTGAACAAGTTTTTTTGAACAGAAGTTGGTTTTCAAGGTAATCAGATACATTTAGGTAAACACATTGTGAAAAAAAAATGAGTATGTTGTCGTTGTTACTCTGGACAGTTTCATTTTTTAAAAATTACATTGAAAATAGCCATGTTTTGGTGCCAATTTCAAATTTTTAGATAGATGGCAGAAAAAGAGAAAATAAAAGAAAAAGCTATTTGTTTTCCTGCTTTTGATGCCGTTGTTGAAGTTTTTCCTGTATTAAGTGTAATTATCATAATTACCTGAGATCGAGTTCTTTGTCCGCCATATTCTGTTTATCGTATTTGAAACTCTGAGTAGATAGTTTTCTCCGAAGCTAATGGAAGAGTTGATCAGCATGTATTCATCGTATCTTACTTCCAAAGTCATCAATCAGTAATAGCTGGATAGACTGACAGAAAGTTTGTCCGTAAGTTTGTTGTATCAAGTCCTAAAACGTTTCGATTGTAGGCGGACAACAAACAACAACCAGTGATGTTTTTCACACAAGGAGTGTGCAAAGGCCCTATTTCGCCATTCCCTGTTTTCTAATAGCCAGAAAGAAACAGAGAGTGTTAGAAACTGTGTAGTCGTATAACTGCTATGTGAATAACATGTAATTTCAGTTAGTCACAGTTTGACCGTTGTCAATAAGTAAACGATATCCAATTGTACTAGGTGCAATTCAATGCCAGATAATCGGATAATCCATGGCCACCTTAAGCTACAATCAACTCCCTGGGTTAAGTAAGTAATCCTATATTACACCTGTTATGCGCAAATACCAAAGCATACTATAAAATAGATATTTAAGTTCATCTAACTTTTCCGTTCACTTGTACGGGTGGTTGGCTGGAGGTTCGGGTGGTTGGCTGGAGGTTCAGGTGGCTGGTTGGAGACAGGGGTGGTTAGTATAGGAGGAAGGGGTGGTTGGTTGGAGGTACGGGTGGTTGGTTGGAGGTACAATTGGTTGGCTGGAGGTACGGGTGGTTGGCTGGAGGTACGGGTGGTTGGCTGGAGGTACTGGTGGTTGGCTGGAGGTATGGGTGGTTGGCTGGAGGTACGGGTGGCTGGTTGGAGGTACGGGTGGTTGGCTGGAGGTACGGGTGGTTGGCTGGAGGTACGGGTGGTTGGCTGGAGGTTCGGGTGGATGCCTGGAGACACGGGTGGTAAGTGTAGGAGTTATGGGTGGTTGGCTGGAGGTACGGGTGGTTGGTTGGAAGAACAGGTGGTTGGCTGGAGGTTCTGGTGGTTGGCTGGAGATACGGGTGGTTGGTTGGAGGTACGGGTGGTTGGCTGGAGGTACGGGTGGTTGACTGGAGGTTCGGGTAGTTGGCTGGAGACACGGGTGGTTAGTGTAGGAGGTTCGGGTGGTTGGCTGGAGGTACGGGTGGTTGTTTGGAGGTACGGGTGGTTGGCTGGAGGTACGGGTGGTTGGCTGGAGGTTCGGGTGGTTGACCGGTACGGGTGGTTGCTGGAGGTTCCTGTCTCCCCGAGGCATTCGATGAGTGGAAAGTTTCTTGGGGCGCCTATACCTTTAAAGTAACAAACATTGGGCCTTGTTTGTGACGAATAAAGCTGAAAGAGTCTCTAGGAGCAGAAAACAAATGCTTTCTAAAGCGTTCAGTATAGCGTGTCTGTCTACAAATGTACGAGTTGTTCCCCTTTCGATATTCACGAATACTTGGTTTAAGTTCATTATAAATTTGACAGGATTTTTATTAACAGATAAGTCACTCACAAACCTTTGTTTTCTCAGTCCAATGTGTATAAGAATGGCTTTATTAATATTTTTGCCTCGTGTTTAATCATGTCCTCAATGGTATTTCTCGAATGACGTCTATGCATACCTCGTAAAAACAACCCCACCAACTCCCAAACCACCAGCATATTGTTGGTTGACAGACGGGGTAGGAAATGCAATGACAGAGAAAAACTACCCACGCTAGAATTAATAAAATAAATATGTCAGTTTGTCAGATTATATCCAAATATATTTTTATAAAGAGTAATCACACTGGTACAGGGATATCGACTTATTAAAGCCGATAAATAATCTCATGTTCTAGATAAATTCTCAGAGACAAGTTTCCAGATAGACCTGAATCTCGAGTTGTTCTGGATAACCTATAGGCGCATCTCGGGAAAAGAAAATACATGTAACTTGTATATTGTGAAAACAAATATGTGGCGAATATGTAACACACATATATATTAGGTATAGGTGATAATAAGCACAACCTGAAAAGTGTATCGTTTAGAGTTAATAATAAACCTCTTAGTCTACCAAATAAAGATAAGGGTTATCTGACGTTTCGTCTTAACCAAGAGATCCTTGGGGGATTTATTCTTCTAGTACGCTATGCTAGGTCTCGATCCAAATATAAATATGACTTTACCAACCTCGCTAAACTTTGATTGCAAATTGAATGCTATCTTTCTTGGATTTATAAAACTATCCACGTTAGAATTAACAAAATGAATTGTTTAGCCTTGTATCCAGTCTTGGGACCTCGGTGCAGGAGGGAGTGTGCACTGGTGCTGTTTGAGTCAATGGACATCAGGGAGACGATTCAAGGTGTCCTCTTTTCGTCCTGTTAATGTAGTGAGTGTTTCCGGTGTTGTCAGCGTCGCCTATACGGCAGTTTCCTTCACCCACTGGACTGGCACGCCGTCATACGAGTTAAATAACCTTAAATATGGTGTAAAACCCCAATCAAACCAACAAACTAACATGAAGACGACTTTGTGACAACTTTCTAAGCGACATCAAAATGTTTCAAGGCAGAAATAAAATGACGGAAGCGGTAACCATAAACATGTCCAACTATGGCAATTCAGAAAACTCAGCTTGGTATCCAACAGACATTTTAATTCGAAAAGACAAATATATTAGGCTTTGATATAATTCAAGACAAAAATAGGTAGTCGAGCCAGCTTTATGTTGTGGTTACCACGCGAAATCCAATTAGCCTGCCAGAAACTTCTTCTCATGTCTGTATGTGGCCAGAGTCGCCAGAATACTTGAATACCAGAATGTAGCGAGAAACTTCAACCAGAATAGATAGATAGTTAACATACGCTACTCATACTTGAATACCAGAATGTAGCGAGAAACTTCAACCAGAATAGATAGATAGTTAACATACGCTACTAATACTTGAATACCAGAATGTAGCGAGAAACTTCAACCAGAATAGATAGATAGTTAACATACGTTACTTTTGAAAACGATAGTGACTTTGTTCAATTTGATTAATTTATCTGTAGCTTGTTCGATTGGTGTCGCACAAGGCGATGTTAATTTGTTATGCTTATTTTGCTTATTTTGCGTCGACCTTCTTTTCATTTACAGTGATGGAAGCTACACACACGAGAATCTGTTTGGGTTATCAGTCAAAACACACGTAATCCGTCACTTCTCTGACAAACCTCTTCTCTAGACTGGATCCAATACATCAGTATATTGGCGTCCTGCCAGAGCCATTTTTATACGATCTCTCGGTGTCAATGTTTACTAATCGATTGTATCTGTGACGCTTTGTTATATTGATGCTATTAATTGACGCATGGAAGACTGATAATTTAATAGGGTCTTCTGGGCTAGATCCATTATTTGACTTAAGAGCTCTTACATACAGAGTGTCTTGGAGCTTTATTGACTGACTTAAGAAACAAAGGTTTAGAAGTGTTGTCAGATAATCCAGACAGAAGAGGGACTTGGTTTGCGATAGTATTCCCCCTCTCTATTGATACAATCTGCCGTAAATAAAGACAAAATGCCTCATTATCGGTTCTTCTAAACCGCCGTAATGGTGTTGACTGTTAGACACAACGGGAAGCAGGCCGCTAAATACTTGATAGATCGCCATTGACTCCAAACAGTATATTTCATCTCGAAATTTGACAGGTCATGAATGATTCAAGAACTACATTAGGTGGCCCCCATCTACCCTTAACAAGTTGCTCATAAATGCGTTTGATTATTTCCTGTCTAAGGGTTATTAATTTTAAATATATCATAAACGTATCCGAGTGGTTCCTTATGATCTTTTTGACACTTTTATTGTGTGTTGGTATTCTTTGATCAGCAAAAGTCTGTATACGTTCATAGGGAGAGTTATCGTCAATTATTGATCAATAATCTTCAAAGGTTATATATTCCTTTGTTTCCCAGCTACGTTATGTCACTTAGTGGCAAGGCGCACTTTCACTAGTCTGAAGGATTAGTTTCATGTAATTGAAACACACACTTTAACTTGCCATCAAGGACTATCATATTATTAGCGAAAAACATGGATCTGATCAATCTTTTCGCTTACTCTAGCAGTAAGCTTGTTTTTCGCATAACTTTCAGTAAACAGGTAGGTTGTGGTGGATATTATCAATGATATACCTACCTCCTGTACATAAATCTGGGACTTCCTCTTTCTGTAAACAGGTAGGTTATGGTGGATATTGTCAATGATATACCTACCTCCTCTACATAAACCTGGGACTTCCTCTTTCAGTAAACAGTTAGGTTGTTGTGGATATTGTCAATGATATACCTACCTCCTCTACATAAATCTGGGGCTTCCTCTTTCAGTAAACAGGCAGGTTGTGGTGGATATTGTCAATGATATACCTACCTCCTGTACATAAACCTGAGACTTCCTCTTTCAGTAAACAGGTAGGTTGTTGTGGCTATTGTCAATGATACACCTACCTCCTCTACATAAACCTGGGACTTCCTCTTTCATTAAACAGGTAGGTTGTTGTGGATATTGTCAATGATATATCTACCCCCTCTACATAAACCTGGGACTTCCTCTTTCGGTAAACAGGTAGGTTGTGGTGGATATTATCAATGGTATACCTACCTCCTCTACATAAACCTGGGACTTCCTCTTTCAGTAAACAGGTAGGTTGTTGTGGCTATTATCAATGATATACCTACCTCCTCTACATAAATCCGGGACTTCCTCTTTCATTAAACAGGTAGGTTGCTGTTGATATTGTCAATGATATACCTACCTCCTCTTCATAAACCTGGGACTTCCTCTTTCAGTAAACAGGTAGGTTGTTGTGGATATTGTCAATGATATACCTACCTCCTCTA